>CM019149.1:279501997-279765192 GCA_009733165.1 Naja naja
CCAGTGCAATCTCTGGATGGTATGCAAGGGCAGTCCTAAATAGAGAGCATTGCAGTAGTCGAGTCTAGAGGTAACAAGGGCGTGAGTGACTGTGCGCAGGGCATCTCGGTCCAGAAATGGGCAAAGCTGACGAACAAGGTGGAGCTGGGCAAAGGCCCCCCTGGCAACAGCCCCCACCTGCTCCTCCAACCGGAGCCGTGCATCCAGGAGGACCCCCAGATTCTGCACCCTATCCACAGGGGGCAACAGCTCTCCCCCTATGGCCAAAGATGGATATTCCTGGCTGGGCCGAGATGCCGGTATGCACAGCCACTCAGTCTTGGCCGGGTTGAGTCGAAGCATGTTCCCACTCATCCAAATCTGTACCGCATCCAAACATCAGGTCATCAGGGAGAGGGCATCACTGATCTGGTTTGGGGTGGAGATGTACAGCTGGGTGTCGTTCGCGTACTGATGGAATCTCACCCCAAAACCACGGATGATCTCACCCAGTGGCTTCATGTAGATGTTAAATAGAAGAGGGGAGAGGACCGACCCTGAGGGACCCACAAGAGAGAGCACCTCAGGGTCGACCTCAACCCCCCACCAACACCGATTGAGACCGCCCTGAGAGGTAGGAGGTGAACCACTGGAGAACAGTGCCCCCCACTCCCAACCCCCCGAGGCACCGCAAAAGGATACCATGGTCGATGGTATCGAAAGCCGCTGAGAGATCTAATAGGACCAGGACAGAGGAAAAACCCCTGTCCCGAGCCCTCCAGAGATCATCCATCAGCGCGACCAATGCCGTCTCCGTGCTGTAACCAGGTCGGAAGCCCGATTGATACGGATCCAGGTAGTCCGCTTCATCCAGGAAAAGTGGAAACTGCTGAGCCACCACACTCTCAACAACCTTCGCCAAAAAGCGAATGCTTTTTACTTACCATATATCTGTAAAGTAAATGTGCAAATGTTGCACAAATATAATATTCCCCTTTTAGGGGGATGCATATTCCATTTTTAAAATCAGTGAGTATACTGCCATCCTGAGCTAAACCAGCATTCTCTATATAAAAAGCAGTATATTTACATACCGGATATTAAATCCTTCAGTTTGATCTTTGTTTATATGCAATAGGTAGAAAATGATAGGGTCCTCTTTGGTCTAACAACAGAGGCACAATGAGCCCAGTGTCTGAACCTGAAAAGGCACCCTACAGAGGAGGAGAAATGGGTGGTCTATTGACAACTAGGATTGAATGTGCTAGTGTCAGCTTATGCTGTAATCACAGAATGTAAACACATTGTTGCATCTAACAAAGGACTTTTGGCACCTTTATACACCAGCAATGCACATTGGCAGTTTAGAGCTTGTTGTTGACTTGGCTTAATGTCTGCCAGTTCACTGAGAGTGAATTGAAGTTATATGAGCCAGATGCATGGGGAATAAAAGGACTTTTGTGTGTACAATTGAACCTGTCATTGTCTGTTTTCAAGGGACAGTCAACAGAGGGGAAGGCAGTATGGTAAACAGAGTGGAAAAGCAGCAGTGATTCTTGGCTATTGACAATAGCAGCCATGATAGCGATAGAAGATTTGAAAAGAAGAATGTATTTTCATATGCTGGCTGTGTGTCGATGCATTCCCAGTAAGAATGGATCTTTAATTCTTATCCCTCTCATCATCATCTACAATTCTGAGAGGATTCTAATAAATGGAAGGAAAAAAAACCCATGGGGCTACTGATTTCAGACTCTCCCCTTTTTAAATTCCTCTCAATCTTTTATTCTTCCTTTCATGACCTTGATTACCTGCTGACATTTGCTAAAAATAATGGAAAATAGATTTTCTTAAGATGGATCTGCAAAAATTATTTTAAAAAAAAACTTCACCTGAGAAGAAAACAGCAGTACACTCATTTCATAATAATGTTTAGATCACAAAAATGCATAGTAAAAATTATACATAATGGAAATGTACCTATTTAAGAATGGAAGCTGAATAACTTTTCAGACTGGAACATTAGTATGCTAATATGGAGTGTAGAATGAACTAGATTTACGGATTCTTGTAGAATAGTTTATTGGCCAAGTGTGATTGGGCACACAAGGAATTGTCTTTGTGTAAATACTCTCAGTATACATAAAGGAAAAGATACATTCATCAAGAGTCAAGAATCATAAGGTACAACACTTAATAATAGTCATAGGCTACAATAAGCAATCAAATCATACTAGGAAACAGTCAATATAAATTGTAAGGATACAAGCAACAAAGTTACAGTCATACAGTCACAAATGGAAGGGATGGGTGATAAGGAGTGATGGGAAGATTAATAGTAATAGTAGTGCAGATTTTGTAAATAGTTAGACAGTGTTGAGGGAATTATTTGTTTAGCAGAGTGATGGCTTTCGGGAAAAAACTGTTCTTGTGTCTAGTTGTTCTGGTGTGCAGTGCTCAATAGCGTCGTTTTGAGGGAAGGAGTTGAAATAGTTTATGTCTGGGATGTGAGGGGTCTGTAGCCCAGGTTTTTGCTTCTGGAACTAGATGGATTTTTTTTGTATGTTTGTTTTCTTATGTCTTGGAATTTTCAACACAGTATATTAATTTGTTTGGAAACAAAGAGTCTGCAGAAGTTCTTTTTCTTCAGTTATTGAACTTCAGTTATTGTTATATACTGTAGTATTGACAGGAAATCTTATGCTTCCCAAGTGAGTGCTGGTTGACTTAAGCTTGTCACTTATATTCAATATAATCTTTTTTTATTTATATCCCCTCTTTATTATTTTTACAAATAACTCAAGGTGGCAAACATACCCAACACATCTTTCTCCTATTTTCCCCACAACAATTGAAATGAGTTTGGCTGAGAGAAATTGTCTGGTCCAAAGCTACCCAGCTGGCTTTCACAGTTAAGGCCATGAATTTTGTAGGATAATTGTTATAAGAATTATATGAGGGGAATCTCTTATATGCTCCTCAAATTCCCAGAGGAAAAAAATGGGATATAATGAAGAAATAAAAAAAAAATTGGGTCTGTTTTGCATTCTACAACCAACTCTTTATTATTAAGTTTAGCAATAGTTCACTGCTTTGCTTTACCTATAACTGATATGTAATGGTGGTAGGGATGTTGAGTAACTTCAATCCTTTACAGATTTCATCTAGACTGAGTGTACTGTGCTTGTTCTTTGCAATATATTTTAGGTCCGCCAATTGGAGTTCTCTTGCCAATGAAAATAACAGATGTTTCCAATTGAAGTTGTATCTGAATTACAGTTATAGTGGATATATCTGTAGATGAAAGATCAATGGATGGATTTTGAAGCATAGTGAAAACTTTGCTGTGTTGCCAGTTATATAAGATAAAACATTTTGAAAGTTAATTATCACAGTTTTACTGCAATTATTATATGCACATTTATTGGGACTACATTGAATTCAATAGAATGTATGCCTAACTAGATTAGTGCTAATCCAATATGTGAGACTGTACATTTGAAAAATTTAAACAAACATCTTCATAATTATCATAGTTTCATCTAAGGGACAAATAAGGTATTTATTTATTTTGCTTACTTACATACTTTCTTTTTCTTTTTCAGGTAAGTACCATTCTCAACAAGAGATTTGGGGGTAAGTGTATTGAACGGAGTAGATATTTCTGGTGGGCAACCATTCTGCAAACTGAATATTCTAATTGCTTCTACATGTGAAAAACTGGTCATGATCAGTCCAAAAGTAAGTTCAGAATGAGACACGTTCAACAACACAGTTGGATAAATATAACCAAGTAAATGTATTAAGATATAGCTTGGATTGCGTTTGATAGTTATCATGCAAAATAAATGTTTTTCATTTTAACACTGTCTTCTGCCTTGAGAATGCCTGAATGATAGAATTTGGTTTTTCTTTTTTCCTTCAGCCCCTTTATGTGCTCTTATTGAAAGAGCTTGAAATTTCTTTGTATAATTAGGATTTTTTAGAGAACCATCTGCATGATTGCTATTTATCTGAGTGACGTAACATTATGCTGTATGAATAGCCAGATTTCAGAAAGGATTGAAATCTGCAACTGTGGATAAGCTGATCTCTAATTATACATACCCGATTAAGCTATAGTTAGTAACTTCATTCTCTTTGAAGAATCTTGGTTTTGAAATTCATAGGGTCTCTTCTAATACAAGCTCTTCCCCACAAAAGATTTAGTGCTTATTAGCTCTCATAATAGGTGCATTCTTACCCATATTCATAATATTTCAGAATTTTGCTATATTTTACAGGAAATTGAGATACCTGCAAGATGTCACCTTATCACTTATAATATTGCATTACCTATTCTTAAAAATGATTTCTATGTGGGTTGTGGTATATATGGCCTTTTGTAATTAACAATTGTCAAAATATGTCAATGTACATATTTTCTAAGTATTATTATTATTAAATCTCTTTAAGATCATATGTTGTCTTAATATATAGGTTTTATATACCAAGACATAAAAATAAATTCCTAGTTTAGACCCTTTTCCATAATAATCTTATTATTATTAATTTATTTATTTATTTGACTTATATGCCGCCCCCTCTCCCAAAGGACTCGGGGCGGCTCACAGATTAAAAGGAAATACAACAATAAATTACCTAAAAACCATATTAAACAAACTAAGCCGAATTAACATTAAAACCTCCAAAATTAAAATCAAGAAAACCCAAGGAGTCAGCATAGCCCAGATTGTAAAACAGCCAGGTTTTTAACTGGAAGGTATGGAGATCAGGAGCAAGCCGGAGCTCCAGTAGAAGGAGATTCCATAAAGTGGGGGCCGCCACAGAATAGGCTCTCCCCGAGTCCCCCCAAGCGACATTGAGTCGCGGACGGCACCCTGAGGAGGCCCTGTCTATGCGCCCGTACCGGGCGGTTGGTACTTGAAACTGGAAGGAGTCTAATTCACATTCTTGATTTTATTTTACTTTATTTAGGATCTTGGATCCCCATTCTAGTGGTTGGGTTCACACTTAGTGCATAATATATTGTTTAGTTATAGCTTAGCACAGTAAATGTACACAGCTACTATAGTTTGTAACATATGGTTAATGACCTAGAACAGGCTATTATGGGTTATTCAACTAATAATTAAAACAAGCTGTGCTTCCCATTTTAGCTGTTGCTAAACTAATAATCTTCCACTTTGTCCCTGAGATTTTTCCCTTGCCTTTTGAAAACAGCTTCTTCTGAAGAAAAACCAATGGGCAAAACATTCATTTAGACTTATAAAATAAGGTGACTCAATGAAGTCTGCTTTTTATATTCTTGTATCTGTATTCTTGTATATTCATTTTTTCTTTGCATTACAGCAGGGGAAGGAGAGCCTAGCCATTTTACTTTAGCTAAGGTGACATGATTTGGCTAGGATTGAGGGTTTCAGGACTATTCATAATTTTCCCTTTTTATTCCCATAATTTCCTGGTAGATAAGGAAGCATAAGATGCAGTCCTATTCTCCCTATTAAATTCTCCCCAAAATACACAACTGTGATTTCTTCTCTGGACACTAGGTGTCAACTTCTCCACAGTATAACTTCTGACCCATGGAAAAGAATGTCTTTAGGCAAGAGCTACAGCAATTAGAATAGAACTACATATGAGAGGTTTGGAAATGATAAATTGCCTCAATATCCATCAAGCTGCAGACTCTATCCTTCCAGGAATGCCTTGACAAGTCATTGCTCTGCTTAACCAATCTCACAAATTTGATGGAACATTGCAAAACTACTCGAAGTTCTTTAGAACTGATGGGTTTTACTTGGATTGATGAAGATTCTCAGTTATCCAAGTAAAGCTGTCTGGAGGTTGAATCATGGAAACTGGACTTCTTTTTCTTTTTGATTTGAAATGTTTCACTGTTATCTTCTGAACTGAAGAAGCTACTTGAATAAACAGCAAAACATTTCATACCAAAGAGAAAAAGAAGTCCAGTTTCCTTCAACTTCCAAACAGGAGAAATGGATATAGTATAAATGTTACCCGCCCCTCCCCCCACAAAAAAGGTTAAAATAATTTGGTCAGTTAGAAAGGTCCAAATCTCTGTCCCCTTCTGCTACAATTAATTTATCTCTGCCATTGTTGTCAACCATTCAGTCGTGTCTGACACTCGGCTGTTCTATGAATCAGTACTCTCCCTGCCTCTCTGTTTTGTTTAGTTTACCTTATTGTCATTGCAACTCGTACAATGAAATCAAACACCATTTTTAGTGCACATCATGACCATGAAAATAAACACTCCACACATTGAACCGAAAACCCGCAACACTGCACCAACACTGCACTATACAGTAGAATTCAAAAGAGCTACTGCCCTGGGATAGAAGCTGTTTTTCAACCTATTTGTGCTTGTTTTTAATATCCTGTACCGTCTTTCAAAAAAGGGGTGCCCAGGATGAGATGGATCTTTGAGAATATTTCGAACTTTCTTAAGGCAGCAGGAGCTATAAAGCTCTTCCAAAGAGGGGAGAGGGCAACCAATGATCCTCTGGGCAATGACATTAACCCTCTGGAGTGCTTTCCTATCTGCCACTGTACAATTGGCAAACCATACAGAGGTGCAGTAAGTTAAAATACTCTCTATGGTACAGTGGTAGAAGGTCACCAGCAGTTTTTCATTCAGTTGTTGTTTTCTGAGAAGTCTCAGGTAGTATAATCTCTGCTGGGCCCTTTTGACCACTGCTGCAGTGTGAGCACCCCAGGTCAGGTCCTCTTTTATGGTAACACCCAGAAACTTAAAACTGGCCATTTGCTCCACTTGGTCTGGATTGTATCTCCTCCTTCAGATCTGCTGTGGTCATCCTGGTGTCATCCTTTATAGTATCCAGCCAATGGCCCCTTCTCCTTTTATCACTGATCATTCCAAGCATGATTGACTTTTTGAGTGAGTCAACTCGCATGACATGGCCAAAATATGATAGCCTTTGTTTGGTGATCCTGTCTTCAAGTGAGATGTTTGGTGAGGCTCTATCTTGGACTTCTTTGTTTGAGATTTTTGAGTCCATGGGGTGTGTAATAGACATCTCCAGCACCACAATTTGAAGGCATCCATCCTTCTGCTATCTGCTTTTTTCAGAGTCCAAGTTTTGCAACCATAAATAGAAATTGGAAAAATTATTGTACTGATTAATTTGTGTTTGGTTGGGAGGCTAATATCTTTACTGTTCCAGATGTTATTCATGTTGGACATTGCAGTTCTTCCAAGTGCTGTACGCCTTCTGATCTCAGGGCTGCAAAGGACCTTACCTTTCTCATCACAGAACTGCATCTTGTTAACTAGGGCCCAATGCTCAAATCTGTCAAAATCCTTCATTTACGGTATTTAGAGTTAGCAATTCCCTCCAACTTGGTGTCATCTGCAAATTTGATGAGTTTTCCTTTACTGCATGCTTTTCCTCCATGTAGATTCCATTGAAGACTACACACTGAGTGCGGTTGGTCAGTCAACCTCCAATTCATCTTGTGGTTGTACTGTTCATCCCTCACTGTTCTAGCTACAAAACCCAAGTACAGACAGGCCTTTCTTCTCTGATGAAAATGGCACTCTTCCTGTAAGACAGAAACCACAGGAGAAGCAAGCCAGAATATAAGAGCTTTGAGTTGTCTATAAATAGGTCTCACATTATTCCCATCTCATTTTAACCTGATGATTCCCTTCTTTGCAACAGTGCCATCTAATGGCCCTAGGTGGTGTTCCTTATGCATTACAGCATCTGTCTTAAGGCACATCACAGAGACACACAGAGAGAGACATATACACACATGCCCTCCAGACCCTGGCAGTCAGGCCCTTGAAGACATGGCTTTTCACTCAGAGGCACTGGGGCCAGGCTATTAGTAAAACCAACTTATATGGTTTAACTGGATTTTATCCTCAGCTTTCGTATAATGCTATTTTGTTATTGCTAGTTTAATGTTTTGCCTTGACTGAGATAGCTAGTTATTTACATTCTATAAACAAACTAATACCCATTTCCCAATAAATATTATTAATCTGAACATAAAGAGAATTGTTCTTTTGTTATTCTTCTCCAGTCCTGGGGATATATGACAAGTATAAGAAATTTTGAGAGAAGAAAGAAGCATTTGTGACTTATTAATTCATTTACGGTATTAAGAGTTTATTTAAGCAAAGGTATCCCAAATCTGTATTTATTCCTTTGTTCCCAAACTTTGCCTTTTATAAATCCTTTTGAAAACAACAACCATGAATTGTTGGTAGATTATGTCCATAATTTGATAATTAGATTAATTTAATTTCAATAACTCCCCAATAGCAAATCAGTTAATGTGTTTATAATGAAAGCATGGTTTTGTAGTCTCAGTCATACAGTGAATTCCAGATATCCTTTGTTTTATACAATGGAGGTTACATCAGATTGCAAATCAGCTCTACTTATTTGAAGCATTTTATTCTTACTGTCTAATCAGAGAGGTTCCCGGAGTGGATCAGTAAAAAGAAACTTATCCCCAACTTTATAATTTAAAAATAGTGTCATAAAAGGAAAAAGAATGGGGAGGGAAAATAAAATAAAAATGATTAGATTATAAAATCATAATTAGACTATAATTATAAAATATATACTACAATAAAGGATTGTTTGTTTGCAATAGTAGCAAATGTCTGTAGCTTTGGTGTAGGATGACAGTGGAGGTTCATTCTCCAAGCTTGTGGGTTGGTTTCCAAATGTTTCATTATTAAGCTAGGTAGCATCTTCAGTAGAATTTAGGGTGTTCTTATAATGCTTATAAGGGGTTCTTGTGGCCTGTAGGTCTTGTGATACGAGCGTCATGTCAGATGAGGGTCTTGTGATGAGTCTTGTGATGGGTGTTGTGAGTGGTCAGGTGTGAGTCACATCAGGTGAAAGTCCTGTGAGGGGGTCTTGTAAGGGGTTAGATATGGGTCACATTAGGTAATGGGCCTTGTGATGGGGAGGTCATATTGTTTGTATTTTTATCATGATAAGGAGTTCTAGTCCTGCTTTAGGCATGAAAGCCAGCCCAATTACAGTGTTGAGGAGAAAGTAGGAGGAGGAAGGAAGGAATAGTAGGGACATTCACCACCTTGAGTTATTTATAAAAAAATAATACAGGCAGATTTTTAAAAATCTACGTTTAAATGATTTAGACAGCCTAACTAAGATCTAAAATGGCTATTATAAAGCTGCCTTCCAAAACTTTACCTGGTGTCTGAATTAACTCATTCTGAGTTTGCACGATACATTGAACCATATGAGCCAGGTTTACATAACATCCAAACAGGGGTGGGATGCTACTGGTTTGGACCAGTTTGGGCGTACCGGTAGCAATGAAGAGCATCTGTCATAGAACTGGTTCGGTCTGACTTGCTCCGAGGTTCTTCAGTTGGTCCCTCATACCCACCCATGCTCCTAGGTCCTTTTTATCCTCTCAGTTATTCAGCTCAGCAGAGGGGATTGCCCTGCTAATCAGCTGAGAGGTGCAAGGGTTTTCCTTTAGTCTTAGGACATATGTGTGCAGCGTGTTTGGCACGCGCAACCACCGAACTGGTTGTTATGACGGTAACATCCCACCCCTGATGCTAAGCCACATTCAATCAATGCTATGTTGTTCCAAATAAATACTTTTGAAAGGTAACAATGCCAAGAGTATCACAATAAGTGATAACATGTTATGAAATCTTGATTCTTTACTTACAAGAACTTAGCATCTCAACTGGTTTAGGGGCCATGTTTCACTATTTGTGCTTTCCAGTTATTATTGACTTCTGCTAAGTGCCTGGATAAGTCCCTGCAATTTACTTGCCAACATTTTCAGATGTGGCTTTCTTTTGCCTGCTTCCTAAGGCTGAAAGAGAGTGACTGACCCAAGATCACCCAGCTAGCTTTGTTCCAAGGCAGCACTAAGACTCATGTTCTCCCTGTTTTTAGCTTGGTGCCGTTAACTGCTACATTAAACTGTTCTCAGTATATACATACAATTTAGAAAACTCAGCAAAGACAAGTTTAGTTTCAGAGAGTTTATTCTTTCTCTTTTTTTTCCAGACCTGAACCTTAAGTAGCCTTGTGCATGATTTTAACGATATACTTTCCTTTGGACTTTATTTTTTGATTCTTTTGCTGTTAAAATTCCAGATAAGAAGCAACAAAGGATCAAAAGTACAGGAAAGAGAGTAATAAATATTTTAAACATTGACTTGCAGAAGAAGAAGCATGGCCTTTTTATAAGGCCAATCTGAAGTTCTGCCCAAGATATAGATTTTTGCACGGTGTTTATCTGGGCTTGAGATCTCAGATTTATTTTATATGTGGTTTCAGACATGGTATTCCTAAAGCCAATATTAGCCTGTTGGAATGTCAGGATACCTTTCTGGGGGAGAGGAGAGCTAGGAAAGGATAAAGGTATGAATGTCTAATTGCTTAACTTTCAGCCTGTTTTTGTAATCTGCTCTAGCATAATATAACAAAGAGCTTTCTCTGACATTTCTATTTTTTTTGCCAGAAGAATAAGGCAGCAGTAGCTCTTAGAAAAGAATTATTAAAAGACCAAAAGCATTTTTTTTCAGTTGAGAAAAGTAATCTGGTACCTATCAATGCTTGGATGTATAAAATTTATAAATCCAGCTATCATGATTAGAGTGTAAATTGTAATCTAAAGTATCTATAGCATTAAGAGGACTTTATTAGTGGAGGTCAACCTGAATGAGGAATCTCCATAAAAGCTTGTATTGAGGGTTGTTCTCTGAGTTTTGCTAATAGTCAGGCTGACCCCTTATATATTATTTTTTAAAACCTTGGAGATCTCATAAAATGCCTGGGGACTCGAGTAAAAATAGTCCTATCTTGAAGAAAAAAATTGAAACAATAAAGATGCCATTTTGAGCTGCAGAAATACAGATGACCAGATAGTTTTCTATATCTCTTTGCTACGATTTATTAGTTATCTGTTTTTTTGCAGTTCAAATCCAGTAACATTAACTAACTTGCACTAATTCTGTTTAAAAGGGCAGATGGTGTGTGTAAAATGCTTTCTAAAGAAAGAGATGGAGGTTGCCAGCATTTTACACCAGACATTCCTTCCTGAAACAAATTATGAGTACCACTTCTGCCCTGCACTGCTGTTCCATTACTATTCCTTCATTATATAGTTAAATTAAGAAGTTATATGGTTTATTTACATAGGTCATTTTAGTTGGATTTAATTCTATTTAATCTGGTAGACTTAATGAAGCTGAATTGGCTTTAATTTTTAAAAAATGCTTAATTGACTGTGCAGCAATAGAATCTGCAGAGGTATTTTCAAGCCAGAACTTTTGCAGGAGAAGATATTTAAACAAAATTAACATGGCATGGATTCTTGGACCATTGTGAATTTTAAGCAAAAGACAAATTGGAAATTATTTAACCAGATCAGTACTTCATTTTCATCTTTTCAATTTAGCAATCAACTTGTATTTATTCTATAGTTTGTTCAGTCTTCAGTCATTTTAAAGACTGATCTAGGATGCCCAAAGCTGCAGACTATACTATAAGTCAGAAAAAAAAACTCTTTGGTATCTTATCAAGATAATTGGATAGATACCTCCATGTCTTAAAGGTAACTATTTTTTTAATCTTCAAAAAAAATTCAAACCACTTTTATTATAAGTTGTTCATAGCATGTAAAATCAGTGAACCTTGTAAGGATATCCTAAGATGTATGCTGTAACATCACATTTTAGTGACTCATTATTTAAGAAATTTGGCTAAGATTTAGCTAATATCCTGCAATTTCTCCATTGATTCAATTGTATTTGGTGCCTGAAAGCTCTGATTTAATTTCTGTTTTTATATCGATAATTTCACTTCTGCTTTCATTTAGGGCTGAAAAAAGTTGTAGAAATTTTGGCATAAGGGTGGTCTGTACACTTATCTTTGAAAATGTAAAACCATATTGCACCTTCTCCAAAAATACGGTTTTCTACATGTGCTGGGACTACATCTTTTTAAATATCTAAGCAGCAAGGCTGTTTAAAAGTTCAATTTCCAGGTGAATTGATGCATGCTACCTTTGGAGAAGGCCTGATGCAATGTATTTGAAAATACTATACAGACAGATATTATGGGGTGATTAATTTTGTTTTATGGAATAATGGTAGTATGGGTTTTCTTTTCAGATTTTTTTTTCATTTAAAAAAAAATAACCCATAGAACATCGCCAATGTAGAAGTTATCCGAAATAACTGAATAGTATCAAGTTGCATACCTTTAAGATAGATGCAGCATTTCATATCCTAAATCATACAAGCATTATGTCATATAATCATACCATTGTTACAGCTCTTACAGAATGCATCCTACATTCCAGAATGCTTAATGGAATTTAACTGTTTGTGGACTGACACCGGTTCTAATCTTTGAGTAGCACAAGATTAGTTTCTTAGTTATGGCTACTACCGGTGTTCTTGGAGCACTGTCCCACTCTTCAGCTTGCAGGTAAAAATGGCTGCTAACTTATTGGCATTTTCTAAACTAGATGAAACAATGCTATTTTAATGGGTATTTGGCTTAGGTAGAATAAACTGTGGGTTGCCTGTGAATCATTATACAGTTTATTGGAGATTTTAATAACTATGTTTTCCCCTTTTTATACTTATGGTTTTATTGTACCTTGTCCAGAGTCCTTGTTGATTTGTGTGAATTATAAATATTGTAAATAAATGAAATATGAAATGAAATATGTAAGGGAGGAAGAGAGAGTTGTGAGGATATGAAGGAGGAAGGGAAGGAAGGAAGGAAGGAAGGAAGGAAGGAAGGAAGGAAGGAAGGAAGGAAGGAAGGAAGGAAGACGTTAGATGTAAGGATTCTGAATGAAAACTAGTGATAAGAGCCTTGGTGGTGCAGGCTGTTAAATGCCTAGCACTTAATTCCAGCTGCCTGCAATTACTGCAGGCTTGAATCCCAAGGTTGACTCAGCCTTCCATCCTCTCGGGGTAGGTAAATTGAGGACCCAAGATTGTTGGGGGCAATAAGCTGACTTTGTAAAAATGCAGCTTAGTAATAAGCAGGTATATATAATGGAATGAAAGCTATTGCTGAGCGCATTGGGTTGTATCCCAAAAATTGTAAGCCGCCCTGAGTCTCCAGAGAAGGGCGGCATATAAATATGAATAAAAATAAATAAATAAATAAATAAATAATGAAAATTAAATTCTTGCTAAAGATTTTGAAAAATAAGTTTGACACTTGGTGATCCAAGAAATTATCAAATATGTTGATATTAATCCAAAAACAGGCCAACTAGTTCAAGTGGAATGAATAGTTATTGGCTGTTCCTATTCTCCTAAAAATCATGATGATAATATTCTGCATGAAATTTTTACTTTCTTCCCATATCTGCTTATCAAGCTTAATAAGGATCTATAAGAATTAGTTGTAGCATAGAAAATCTTCTATTAACATAAATTACAATGGGTGTAAGAATAGTGGCTGGCAATAGAATTACTGAGTAATACAGACATCAGTATTTTCCCCCAAAAGCCGGGTGATTAACAAGCTGATTCATTGTGAATTCCTGAAGATTTTTATTGAGTGCTATGAAATGGTGGAATAAAGGCCTCATAGTTTTATTAACTGTTAATGTTGTTATTTAAAGTCACTAGGTGTTCACAGAAATATTTAGCATCTCATTCATTCATTCATTCATTCATTCATTCATTCATTCATTGTATATGTTCATTCATTTTGAAGGCTTTACAAAAAACCAACAATTGCAAGTCAGATCTCTGGGGGGAATAATATTCCAGAGGTCACTCATTATGACAGTAAAAGCTGTCTTCCTGGGCCTCACCAAATCCCTAATAAACAGGATCAGATTATGCCTCTTTTTCCTTCCTACCTTCCTTCCTTCCTTCCTTCCTTCCTTCCTCCCTCCCTCCCTCCTCCCTCCCTCCCTCCCTCCCTCCCTCCTCCCTTCCTTCCTTCCTTCCTTCCTTCCTTCTCTTTATAGGTTACAACCAGCACTTTTGTTTCACCTGGAAGCATATTGGCAGCTTTGGAGCAGAGGTGTAACATACGCTGGTCGAAAAGTGACATAACTACTCCTGCTGCTACACTGTAGTTTTAAGGACAGTCCCATGTAAAATGCATTGCAGTAGCCCATTTGAGAGGAGGCTACAGGACGAGTGGCTATGAACAGAACCTCATGGTGCAGGAAAGGGCACAAATGGTGCACACTGCACAACATGAAGCTGGGCAAACTACTTTTTCAAGCAGGAGCTGTGACTCCAGGAGAACCCCTAAATTGTGGATTGGTTCTGTTTGGGATAGAGCAGCTCCACTGAGAACCAAAGATGAAAAAAATCCTGATCCAGAGGACTCTCTACCAAAAGCTAGCCAGTCTTGCTAGGCTTAAGCTGAAACCTGTTATTCCTCATCCAAATTTCTGTAGCCTCCAGATGCTACGATGGAACCTTCATAGCATCACACATGCAGTCAAGGGTGGAGATGTAAAGCTGGTATTATCTTACCAATAATACCTCATACCATGCTATCAGTTGACTTGATCCAGCAACTTCATGCAGGTGTTAAACAAGAGCAGAGAGACTACCAAGCCCTGCAGATCTCTGCAGAATAGGGGCCAAGAAACACCACAGTGCAGGAGCCAAGGCCTTTGCCCCAGATCAGCGAGAACACAGAAAACTACAAAATAGCAGTACACTAGGGGAAAAAGAGAACCAGAGGAACACAATGTTGCCTTTCTACCCCCAGAACCAACCTAGAAGAATATCATGATCAATGGGATTGAAAGCCACCATGAAGTCAAGAAGAGAGGATAGCTGCATCTCCTTACCCCAATCCAGCTTATATCAGAGGTCATTGACAAATGGGATCAATGCTGTTTTGGTTCCATGCCCAGGCCTGAAATCTGACTAAAAAGAGTCCAAATAATCAATTTCTCCAACAGTTCTTTGGAATTGCAACACAATCACCTTCACCACCCCTTCTTCAAAAGGGAACATGCAATAGAAGTTGCCGAGTACAGAAAGATGCAGTTCTTCTTTAGGACATTATGGGACCTCTCCCCTCCCTCCCTCTCTCCCCCATCATTGACGAAATAGTAATGAGAACTAGGACCACAATGTTCAAATTATTGCTGGGTCATTTAAACCACATCTAAATAGGCATGCAGGTCGCCAGACTAAAGCCATCCTCACTATGGTGAGATGAATTCTATTTCATTTTAAGTTACAGCCATTATTTCTAAATAGCATCTACACAAAAATCATGGAAGAAGTTATCAGTTGGCTATATGTCCCCCTCTAGGCTGGTGCAGAGATACTATAGAAATCCTAAAGTAAAACTAGTGTCCAGCATAAAACAAGGTCTCCTATGAAGAGCTACAGTTCATCAGTAAACAGAGTAGCAATCCTATATCATTGGTTCCAGTAGTTACTCTCCAAGTGCATTTGCATGAAAGACTAGAACAGGAAGTAGAAGCCATACTCTGGGTGTGGTGTGTTAGTTACTTCACTACTTGAAACTGTATGCTGTGACAATAACTATCCATGCCTTGATCCCCACTTGGTTGGACTACTTCGCTAGCTACGTATTTTCTCTTTTGGGGTGGATACTTATGTTGCTATCTTGTGGACTAAACATCCATGTACAACAATCATAAACTGGTACAGAGTGACAGATCTTGATTTTACCATCCAATTTTACAGGGAGACTGTATGGACTGATGTGTAGAAAGATATACTATTATTTGCTCATACATGTGTTAAAGGAATATAGATTTAATATATTATATGTAAGATTGCATAGCTAGATTTCATCACAGAATTCCATAGCAAGTATTTTGAACTTCATTTAACTGCAGTTTTGCTTTATTAACTTTAGAAGATGTAATCATTTATTTATTTTACTTATGTATTTTAGAGAATGTATGTAGCCAGCTACTCATTCATAGTGCTTACAGACAATAAAAACAAATGTAGAAATAACAACAACAATAACAATAACAATAGTAATAATACAAAAGAATAAAATAACACTGCCACTCCCTCAGCAACAACCCATTCAAATCAGCCATTTAATGGGCTCCATCCCACTCTGGGCTCTCCAGACCTGCTGGAAAAACCATGTCTTCAAGGCCTTACAAAAGAGTGTCAGAAGGTGGGCCAGTCTAATTTCTGGAGGGATAATGTTCCAGAGGGAAGGAGCCACTGTGGAGAAGGCCCTTCTTCTGGGTCCTGCCACATATACCTCCTTAGGGGATGGGGCCCGCAACATTCCTTGCCTCCCCGCTCTAGTGGGTTGGGTTGATGTGACTGGTAAGAGATGGACTTCAGATAGCCTGGTCCCAAACCATGAAGGGCTTTAAAGGTGACAACCAGCACCTTGAATTGGTCCTGGAAGCAAATTGGCCACCAATGCAGCTTCTGCAGGAAAGGTGAGACATGTGCACACCAAGATCTGCACAAAACCATGTGAGCTGCTGCGTTTTGAACCAACTGGAGCTTCCAGATGCTTTCCAAGGGCAGCCCTATGTAGAGCACATTGCAATAGTCAAGACAGGAGGTAGCTAGGGCATGAATTGCCATGAGTAGGGATTGTTGGTCCAGGAAAGGGTGTAACTGGCACAGTTGCACAAAGGCTCTCCTGGCTATGACTGCCACCTGTTCTTCAAGCAGGAGTCATGAGCCCAGGAGAATCCCTCAGATTATGCACTGGGTCTGTTTGATGCAGTGCCATCCCATCCAAGGCCAAATGTGGCAATTCTACATGGAATAAAGAACCCCAAACCGGAGCCCCTTGGTCTTGCCAAGGTTCAATTTCAACTTATTACTCCTCACCCAGCTCTTAACAGCCTCCAGGCACCACAAGAGGGAGGTCACAGAATCACTTAATTCACCATGGGTTGAGATATACAGCTGAGTATCATCAGCATATTGATGATATCTCAGACCATGGTGATGGATGATCTCACCCAATGGCTTCATTGTAGATGTTAAATAGAAGCGGAGAGAGTACTGAGCCCTGTAGGACCCCCAAGGCAGTGGATGAGGGTTGGACCTCTCGCTTCATATTAACACCAAATGAGAGCAGCCACAGAGGAAGGAAGTGAACCAGGATAGCATAAAGCCCTAACCCACAAAGCTGATCCAGAAGGATACATAGTCGATGGTATTGAAATCATGATTGTATTGCCTTCTAGCATCAGGCAATGCCAGTTTGTATGCAGGGCTTTTCCAAATTTTTCTTTTTTCATTTTAGCATTAAGAAAATCCCCTTGTGCTAGTCAATTAATCATGCAATTAATATAAACAAATGCCACTTGGTTTTTGTCAGATTATGGATTAAAAGGTGCTTGATTTATTAATGCATTTAGTTTATTATGCAGCAAACCTTTTTTATTTTGTGCAATGTTTAGCAGGCCTAATCCAGAGATCCTAATGCTATTTCTTCCTGCTTTGTTTTCCCTATTTTCCCAACCCCATGTCTACTATCAACTATTCAGTGGGAAGATTCAATGCCCGCAACTAATATATTGTTATTCATTTGATTTTTTAAATTATTTAGGCTCTCTTTGAGAGATTTCTAGAATGCTATCAACAAATAGATAAAATAAACAAGGTTATAACAAAAGTTATTCTAAAAAGTTTAGAAAATTCCTACGTAACATGTTTACAGGAAATAGTGATAAAAGACAAGACTGGATGGTGTTATACTTGGTTGATAAACCACCAAAATATTCCGCTCTATGCCAAGTTTTTAAAAATCTTGGAAAACACATTAACACAGCACTTTCATATTGTTTCCTAGAAAAAAATAGATGTGTTTATAAAGCCTACAGAAGCTTGAGGGAGTCATTGCCTTTGCTTGATATTTATTTATTAATTATGCTTCTTTGCCACTTCAATTACATAATTAGATAGCTGTAGTAGAATGGTGTCTTGGGCCCAACATAGCCTCTAGCTAATATGCAATGACACAGGCAGAATGAGACAGATACTCAGGCAGCTTATAATAGTGGGAAATATTTTTCTGTATGGACTCTTTAGATCTGCTGTACAAAGTGTGGGTAACTAGGTAAGAAATGGAGCCACTTTATTGTATAGGAATAATATTAAAACAGTTATTCTCCAGGGCTTTGATTCAAGGAGTTTTATAGAACAAGGGCTTTACAGAGCAATTGATGGGAACAGTAATTTGTACCTGATCTTACACTGAAAAAGGCTTTAAAGAGAATTCAATAAATTAGATAAATGCAAGCCATTCCATTTTTATGAGGTTCCCAGGAATAAAATGGCATGCCTTGAAACAGATCAATAAAATCCCAAGGCTTACTAGTTTCTAAAATAAGTAGGCTGTGAACATGTAGCACATTTCGCAGCTCCTGGAAATAGTTTTGAGGAAGTGCATAAGTGCACAATTGTGCCTACCGTCCCTGTCCTATTGTCCCCATTTATTCATACCTATTTCTTATATTCTTACTCATGTTTATACTTATACCTATTACCTTGTAAGCGATAGACAATTCAAATAAAATAAATAAATAAATAATTACCTCCATCTTCATATGAGATATCTTGCTTGCACGCAAGCAGTCATGAAAAAACCACCCCATGAAAAGCCATGCTTCATTTCCCCCAACAATGTTATGAACAAACAAGCCACAATAGTTTGATTCATTTAGAAATGCTAAGCCATAAACCGTGGCTTGGCTCATTCATTGTACTAACTCAAAACATACAAAATATATTTCTGTCAAATTTGAGCGCAGCCATACCTCCTCAAAAGTCCACGAACCCAGCAACATTTTCTGGGGATGCCACTTAATGTGGCATTTTTCCCCTGCTCTTTTAAACACATCTTTTATATGAAAGATCACTAAAGTAGCTTGCTGTTTCATTGCAAAACAGCAACATATTATTATGCTTTGTATTGTCACATGCTCATTCTGGTTAGACTGCTGTATATTAAAAGGAAAGCAAGTGCTTTGTAGATTGTGAAATATTTGACTCACATTCATTTAATAAATCTCATTAAGGATGTAACAATAAATCCATTATTCATTTGCAATTCTAAGTGTGTTGAAAGGATGTTAGTCAGTTTTCCCATATGATCAGCCTGGTGTTTCTTCCTCCTTCCTGTTTTAGGTTTTGCAGGAATCTAAAATCCTTAGACCATGTATATGCATATAATAATTGCATATTTATATATTATAATTATTATAAATGTTACACTACACAGCTATACAAAGATGCCAAAGTGGTGTGTGTATGTGGTTGTGATATTGGAACGGAATGACATGACAAGAACGAGATATTCTCCTGTTATCTATACAAAGGGACGATGGATTACCTATCTTTTTAGCTGCTGTCTGAGTCTATTTAATTTGCTCCATAAAAAGAAAATAACAGGGACTAGGATGTCCTAGAAAATGAGAATACAATTTAAAATTATCTCTGATCTCTGCCTCATTTATTTCTACCTGTGTGAAGCACAACCACTGAGCAGGATCTTTGTATTCATCAATACAAGTTACCTAGTATCTAAGAAAGAACAAGAAAAGGTAGTTTAGTTTCCAGTGGTATATTAGGTTGCATTCCTGGAAAGCTAAGGAAGAATATCACCTATGTTGGTGGCTTGTTTGTTTGATACATTGGTTTGGTTTTTCATAGGGTAATCATAAGAAACATTAACTTGAAAACAGTGGAAAACTTTGACTGCTAAAAAAGAAAAAAGATTCCCGCACTAGGCAGAGGGATGGTCTAAAAGATCTCTAAAGTCCCTTCCAAGCAGTGATGGGATTAAAAAAATTTTTACTACTGGTTCTGTGAGCATGGCTTGGTGGGCATGGTGTGACTTGGTGGGCATGGCTGGGGAAGGATACTGTAAAATCTCCATCCCTACCCCACTCCAGGGGAAGGATACTGTAAAATCTCCATTCCCTCCCCACCCCACTAACCTGCTTTCCAGCTCCGTTCTCTTGTGCAGGGCAACAAAAGAAGACCCAGCCACTCAGCTGGGACTCGGGAGGCAGAGAATAGATGGGGGCATGGCCAGTCAGAGGTGGTATTTGCCAGTTCTCCGAACTACTCAAAATTTCCGCTACCAGTTCTCCAGAACTGGTCAGAACCTGCTGAATACCACCTCTGCTTCCAAGCTTATGATTCTCCACATCTCAAAGTTTGCTTCCATGAAAATACATGCTTATAGTTTTATTTATCAATACTTCGAAATTAGTGTTTGCTTCCAAAAAAAATATGGAAACAGCTCACTGAAACTTTTGCTTAAATGGCAAGGTGGGTGTAGCTCTCTAAAGATGGTCTGCATATGAGCTGTGTAGGCAATTGTCTAGTTTCACCTTTTATTTTTGCATTTCTTTCCTTTGGCATGTCTTTATATTCATTGTCATTAGTTGCCAGTGTGAGATTAGAACTCCAAAACGTTCAAATAAGGGAGTATGTTGACTGTATTGATCAATATTCTCGTGGCTGATGTCATACCAATCCCCATGGCACTTCCTTACTGCTGATTTTAGATAACTCTTCAGATATTCCCTTTCTATGCAAAAAAAGTAACCTAATTTAATGAGGTAATAAAATGCACTAGCAACCCCCAGACTCAATATCCCTATGTGCTCAGTTGGCTGTTTTATTGATCTGTGTGTACTTAGCTTGAGGTTTTGATAAAGGTTTGCACAAATACTCAGCTGAACACATTTTCAAACTAATCTATATTAGAGAATTCCACAGTTTTCAGTTACATAAACTTTCTAAATATGCTTTTTTCTTTTCCTATCATTATGCTGTATACCACATTCTCTAAATAGGTTGGTATGTTAGTATAGTAGTCCTATTTGGTACTGTGAATCTAGATAATACCCTACTGATGTTCCACAATTGTAATAGTGAGGGTGGTTTCCCCACAGGCATTCAACATGAATGAGCATAATTACATGTGGGGGAAACTATACACATGATCTGGGTGGGAGTTTTAGCATCCAAATGCCCCCATCATAATTTCAGCAGCAACTATTTGCAAGGAGCCCTAAATTCTAACTCACTCTGCAACTTTCAAAGTGATAGTTATGTTGTGTTGTGTATTGTTGCTAGAGGTCTATTAATTTACCTTTTATCTTCCTGTTAAGTAACAAATCTTTTTTATTGGAAAGCTGACTTGAGATTAGAAATGTATATGAAAACGGAGTAAAAAATAATTGAAAATGTAGAGGGGAGCAGTACTGAATGAATAAGTTTAACAAGAAAAGAATATTGTTATAGTTTACATATAGTGTACTTTGTAATAAGTATATCATATTAATACAACCTTCATCTCCATACTAAACCAATAAGATTTTCATAACCTTGAAATTATAAGAATTCCTATGCAAGCCTGGTTAGAGATATTGTTGCAGAGCTTCAAGATTAGAAATGCAAAGGCTGCCTTTATGCAATTCTGAATCCATTATAGCTGAGCCAGAAAGAAAATAGTTTAAGCAGCTGAAACCATTCATACAGGTCCAGTATTATAGAAGCAGTACAAAGTTATTTTATTTTAATCATGGGTATGGGGAAATGCTTTTTGCCCCATGCAGCTCAAATTCTTGGAGCAATAATTACTTATTAAATTCTCCATATTTTAGCCCAGTGTTTTTCAAACATGGCAACTTTAAGATATGTGGACTTCAATTCCCAGAATTCCTCAGCCAGCATGTTGAAGGCCACAAAAATTGACTGATCTTCAAAAGCATTCAAAAGCTGCCTCTTACACCAAATTTATTTATTTATTTATTTATTTATTTATTTATTTATTTATTTATTTATTTATTTGACTTGTATGCTGCCCCTCCTCGGGCAGCTCACAGATAAAATCAGAACAATAAATTAATTACCTAAAATAAGATTAAATTAAACAAGCCAAATTAACTAAAAACCCATTAATAATTTAACATATAAAACCAATCCCCCCGAGGAGTCAGCACAGCCCAGCCTGTTCAGACAACCAGGTTTTTAAATCATGGCGGAAGGTGCGGAGGTCGGGGGCCAGGCGGAGCCCCAGAGGTACTTGGTTCCACAGAGTGGGAGCGGCTACAGAGTAGGCCCTCCCCTGGGATACCGCCAAACGACACTGGGTCACAGACAGCACCCCGAGGAGTCCCTGCCTGTGCGCTTGTACAGGGCGGTTGGTATTCGATGCCGGCAGTAGACGCTCCCGTAGATAACCCGGACCCTTGTCTCGTAGGACATTTTGATATTTTGATGAATATTTGTAGCCATGATAACAATTGCATATGTTTTTGGATGTTAATTTAAGTTACAGTAGCTAGCCCAGTGGAAATGTATGCAGTGTATAAATGTAACTTGCATATTACTTGATCATAATTGTGAAGGTTAGGACATAAGATCTAACACCTCTGGCATGAAGGTATTTACAAAATAATTTGATTGCCCAATACATACAATAAAGAAATTTTTAAAAATTTTTAAAGGGGAAAAATATCTTGCCACTTCTTTTGACAGTTTTTCCTCTAGCAATTTTAGATTATGGAGATTCCCCCCCCCTCCCCGAAAATGGCTTCTGTTTTATGTTCAACAAAAATTATTTTGCAAGCCACGGTAGGTGAATGATCCTTTTCATGTAATTTTTTCTGTGTCAATAATTAAAACTTTTCTGCAAATCATGTATTAGGCAGCTCATTAAACAACGTCCATACATTTAATAGTTCATCTTTTTCAATTTCCTTCTCCATACAGTTCACATAACTGCATATCAATAAATTATATTCATATTATAATCTAGATTTAGAGTCTGTTACAGTAATCTAGTTATAGGTTATATATAATCTATTTATAGATTCTGTAACTGAAAAGAGTGGAATGGGTTTTAGTTATAATTAAGAGTGCAACCCCATTACACCCCGGACAGAATAATCTACATGTTTGACACCCTTCCCATCAAATAAACAAAGTATTATAATCCATCTAACCCAAAGAAAACATAGCAAAATCCAAATTGGAACCATTAGTGTTTGTTTTTATAGTACTGTTTAACCCAAATAGTTCTTCCATAATTGTCAGGTACAAGAAGCAAGAATGACAAGAGGAGTTTCACAGAGTAGTTCCTTTATTGTTGCTTGCCTATAGACAGGAATCTTGCAGGACTAAAGCACAAATCTGCACAATCTGCATAGATATGCTGTGTGAATGATTAGGAAGGATTTATCCTTGCTCTCTTCCTGTATTCCAGACTAATCTGCCTTTTAGCTCCTTGAGAAAAAAAAAACCTTCCTTCCTGCCACTCTGTACCACATTGCATCACAATAATACTGTTATCAGAAGTGAAACAAAGTGCTATTTCAGTCTTCATTCCTTTTATAATCTGTAAAAGCAAATGATAGTATTTTAATAGATTTCTGTTCAGTAAGAAAGTTGTTTTGTTTTCTCCTGTACTCCTTCCAATTTTACTGTATTGTGTTTATTTAATAGGTCAACCAATTCCCAAATGACTCTGGCTGGCTTACAGCTGTAAAGCTACTGTATATCCTTGTAGATAAACTAAGAATTTTAAATGCCAAAACACCGCCCCTCCCAAAATGGGTTTGGCTTATCTGTGGAAGGCACATTTTTCATGATATTTTGGTTAAAAATTCACGGATTGGCATAAATCCATGCATGGGTTTATACTGTGAGTGTATGTGTGAATATAAAAAGCACATAAAAGATATCACTGACTAGAACAGCAAAGCATTGAAAACTAAGACCAAATGAAATGAAAATAAAATCAGGCAAAAGGATAAAAGGGAGTTCTACAATTACCATGTCCCCACGGCCTGAAAAAACAGCCAGGTCTTCAGTAGTTTTCTGAATAATAAGAGCATTGCTGGCTTCAAAGGGCACCACATTAAAAAAAACTACCTTATTTTACTTCATGCAGTGATTCTGATCAAAATAATACCTAGATTTTTTGAGTCGGCAACAAATTCTATCAATCAATCCAATGTTCAATTCAGGAACTTCAGTTACAAAAAACTTGATAAAATAAGCATTACAATGTGGATTTTCTGGTTTTTTTCCATCGAAAAATTCAACTTGTTTATCTTATAAGGAAATATAATTTTATCCAGACTATTCTGTATTAGAAGGTCAGAAAACTTGATAAATGCAATATGTCTATTTTCCCCCTTATGTAAGTTCTGAAGTTTTAAGACCAGAACCAATATTATTGATAGAGGCATTGTGTAAACATGGAAAAGGTGCGTTTCAGTCTCAAAGCTGGGAGAACAGCCAGAAGTCTGCTGGCTCAAAAGAATTAACGTTGAAACTCTGAGAGTTACAGTTTGTTTTCTGAGTCCAGCAGTAGACAAATTGAGTCCATATACACATATGATTCCTTTCTTGTCTGCAATAAAAGTAACTTATCTAAAAGTCCTTGGAGTTCCAGTTATTATCTAGATCTTGATTGCAAGGTTGAATTTCTGGAAGGACCTAATTGTATAACTGTGCCTAATCTGATGTCTAATGTTTTACAATACAGCAATTAAAAACATTATTGACAACATTTATAAAGTATACGTTAGTATATAAAGAAGAGGAAAAAATACCGCCCAATTTCATGCTTTATATTCAGAATTAACTTCTCTATTCAGGAGAGCTTACACCCAGAAAAGCAGATGTAGGATTAAGCTAACATCTTAAACATTTTCAAGAAGTAACTCCCTCACTGAGTTTAATAGGATTTATTTCAGAATAAATGATACAAGGAAAGAAACAGTAGAATTTCAGAACTAATCAAAGAATTTAGTAAGACATATCCATTATCTTTGCCTGCCTTTCAAATGGGAAATAATTTTTAGTGTAGTCGGAACAAACTGGAATCCAATAAATGTATCTAACTATAAAAATTCAGCAATATGAAAGATTACAAATATATTACTCTTATTTATTACTTACTTGATTAAATGGTATGGGGACAAGAGATTATTGACTAATTGGCTAAGTAAGAATTTCAGACAATTACAAACTCTTCTGAACACAATAGTCCAATACTAATATAATTTATGATTCTCTAATGAGCCTTGATTATCTTTGCACATAGTTTCAGGGACATCTGAACTAAAAAAACTAAGATGACAGCTGCAACTGTATGATCAAAGTCTCTTTTTACATGTATTGCATCCCTGCATGTTTTACTTCATTTTTAAATTTCAAAAATGAAAAATATTATAAGATGCTTCATGTTTGTAGTAAATTTGGCTTTATGCAGGCTTAACACGTAACCAGGAACTGTTCTTATTATGATTGTTAAGGACTGCCTGCAGCCAGACTATAAACCATTGTTTGAAATGGAAATGCTTGGCACATATCCTTCAAGTGTTAAGAGTAAGAGTTTTATCCATGGTACGTGGCCCGACAAAACAAAAAAAATCAATGATTTGCTATTTCCTTTCTTCCCTGCCTATATTTCAGTCAGTTTCATAGGATCTGGATTGGCATTATTTTTGCTTGCTTAGGAAAAGGAAAAACAAAAACACAGGACATGATGTTGCAGTTGTTGTAAGAATCACAGGCTGCAGATGGGCAAGGACTAACTATATATCGCTTTTATTTTAGACAAAGCCCACAACACACCAACAAAGATAAAACAACAACTAAACTGCAGCAAGTTTACAACTATTGCTCTCATCAGATTCTATGGGCCTATTGCTATGACGTAAATAATTTAGACTTTCTTTCTCCCAGTAAATTTGGCATCACATGCTAGTAGCTTATCATGAGTAACTTATCATGAGTTCTATCTTAAAAAGTTCATTATTGTAGTCCACCAGCCAATGGAAAGGAAATTGAAAGGCTGTTACTTCTGGGAGGGGTTTGGGTTACAGAGATCAAATTGCTAGAGACTGAGTTAGAGACTCTGATTTTCGGTACATAGACCAGGGGTGTCAAACTCAAGGCCCGCGGGCCAGATCCAGCCCATGGGGTGCTTAGATCCGGCCCATGAGGCCACCCTGAAACAGTGAAGAACTGGCCTGTGGTGCCTCTGCCAGTGAAAATGGAGCTCAGGAGAGCTGCGCATAGTCCTCCCAAGGTCCGTTTTTGGCTGCAACGGCTTCCTGCAACCCTCTGCTAGCAAAAACTGAGCTCAGTAGGGCCTCATGCAGCCCTCTCAAGCTCCATTTTTGCTGGCAGAGCACTTGGGCTGCCACAGATGCCCCCAACACAAGTGATGTTGAGCTGGCCACACACGCCCCCCAATGTCAAACACAACTCTGATGTGGCCCTCAATGAAATTGAGTTTGACATCCCCGATGTAGAATATTCTTCTCAGGTTCAAGAGAAGTAAAAGTAGTGAAATCCACAGTGAGCAGCAGCAGCTGCTTTTGCATCTTCCCCCTATGTTTAACTTGTTCGGTACTGAATACTTGGGGTTAAGTGACTTATTTAATGAAAGTTCTTTCTTGAAGCTCCCACTACATATTAGCTCTTCTACTGACCCAGTTACATGTTATACAAGACAAATCCTATTACTATGTTTATGCAATTTGCCTATTTAACCTGGTCATTGAATGTACTGCACAGAACACATGGAACTAACTGAATCTTCAACAGCTTAAGGGACAAAGCACACCAATCAAGGTTAAAACAAATAAACTTGGCATATTGTATAAATGAAAGCTCTTTACTTGATTAGTAATGTGTATAACTTGTACACAACTTTGTTCTGACAGCTGGAAAGGACAATTAATTTGATTTGGATGATATGAGATTGTATGAAATATTTGTTTCAGGTGTGTATGTGTGAGAAAGCCATGGTTTCATCTAAAGATAAATCTTGATTATAGTTCAGTTTCAGATAACATTTTTAGCCTTACTGCCAAATGATTTTGCAAATTTGCCCTATGAATTTATTCCTACATTAACTTTTGTAAGGGATAATGTAGCTATTTATGGTTTATTAAAGGAAGGTCACCTTATTGTTATTTTTTTATTCATGCTATTGGTTATAGTATAAATTTTATGGTTATACTTATTGGATCTTATCTAAATTTATGGTATTATATCATGATTGTTGCTTTGTATTTAGTAAACATTTAACCACAATTTTTCTGGAATAATAAAATATTTAATTCTGTTTGAAAGTTACAAGAAAACATTCTTGATGTAGTTCTATAAAATTATAACTGAAAGAAAAAAAGTGTTTACTTTTTTAAATAATGCCTATTAGTACATTTTCTAAGCCATAGATTTCTCTTGGGAAAGAAATGAAAGTGTGATCAGCAGGTTATATATTAAAAGAATAACTTTCAAAAACATTTGGTGATTATTTTTTTTATTAGCAAGAATAATAATATATAATTGTACTCACACCATTATGTAGAAATAAGTTACTTGTTTCTTGTAATGTCAAAGCTATTAATTGGCTTGAAATTCAAATTGAAAAGTAAATAAAAATATAAACAATCTATAAGTTTGTACACTTGTACACAATCTACACTTGTAGAACAGGTGAAAGAATCTTGGTGATTATTTAGGGTAGAAATGATAACTAATGTCCCAAAGCCTTGAGTAAGGCCATAAATCCACTAAAAAATTTGCTACTAAATTTCAGTTTTTGATAGGACTGAAATGGGAAATTATTAAATATATTGCGAGTAACCATATTCATTGTATTTAATTGATACAACGTGACTTTAATTAAATGTATATCTAAATGAAATTATGTTTAGTTTCACTCAGAACGTCTTTTACTCTCCCTTATCCATATTCTTTAGAATATAGCCTCTGAAATATCTGATGCAAAGGTGGTATTCAGCAGGTTCTGACCTGTTCTGGAGAACCAGTAATGGAAATTTTGAGTAGTCCAGAGAACTGGCAAATACCACCTCTGACTGGAGATTTTACAGTATCCTTCCCCTGCCACACCCACCAAGCCATGCCCACAGAACCGGTAGTAAAAAAAAATTGAATCCCACCACTGATCCGATAAGTTTTAAATACAGCTATTGGACAGAAAAATATTGCATGCACCTTTATTCACAAGAAGATGTGTTATGCAGGTTTCAGCTGTCAGCATCTTGATACATCTCACTATTTCCTACTAATAAAAGGTCCATTAAAGGAAGCGTGAATGAAGTTTTACCACAACATTTTAACAGATTTGTCAACTATTTGGAATTCAAATCAATAAAGGCACTAACCTTGCAATTGATAGGCAGTCCTTAGATCCAATTTAAGCCAAGATTCTAAATGAACAATTAAAAATAGTTGAATTCAATAAGCAAAACAGTACCCATTTTCATTCAGAGATTTCTACAGAGTCAGGCACAGTTTTCAAATAAGGCTCAGCAGTGAACAAGGTTTAGGTTTGTCTTAACTTCTAATATAAGCTGTTATGCTGCAAGTTGCCAGCTTTCGTCTGAGTTTTACTCACTACTTAGAAGTATTCACGAATAATACCTTCTTCTTATAACTAAAATTGCCAAGATGCCTCTTCACAAAACCTGCCATACTGACTTCTGTCTACTCTCTGGCTTTCACTGCAACAGCTGTGATGTTCTCTTAGACTGGTCAGATCAATACTAGTGGCTGCAGGTGCAGAATTTGGATCCTTAGAATATGATTTCATCTTGTTAGTGGCATTAAAGCCTTTTGCAGACATTTAGCCAAGTCCCAACCTTTAAAACTGGAGCCAGCATTCATTTATATTGCATAATACTGCATTATACCACAGGCTTTTGATTTTGTTCTGCGTTTTCCTTATTGACTTACCCTGACCCTTACTAAATTCTGAACCTTTAGCAACACAAGATCCCAAAGCTTATCTTAGTTTCAAATTTTAATTTGAGAAAATATATTCTAAATCTTTGAGAATCTCCACCAGCTAAGGAAGTGTCTCCCTTGTTAATTAGTTATTGTGCCAACTAATGTCAAGGTATCATTGAGAATATGGAGGTTGTTTCTAATAATAACTTAAAGGTTAGGATGTGAGAGACTGTTCATTTCTTTGAGATTAACTTTCAATATTACAGAAAATTGCAGTTTTAAATAATCAAAAGGATAAATTGAGGCATGAATTAATGTAGACTATAATATAATATAATATAATATAATATAATATAATATATAAATATTATATTCTACATGATATCAACATTTCATTCCACATCAGATTTAGGAAACATTCTTTGGATAAAATTTAAATAATGCAAAGAATAAAACTCTGTCAAAATCCCAGTTTGTATCTTTTACTTTGGGTCACAAAGAACCTACTGATCATTGCAAATAACCTAATAAAAAGTTTGGCTGATACTGGAGTAGGTTCACAGTACAAAATTGCCTATAGAACAGTGTTCTACATGGGAGAGCTGTCAGAAAGAAAGGTCCCAAACAATCTTCCAGATGAAGAATTCACAGAACGAAAAAGTAAATTTCCAAATGCCCAGTCTTGAATATTATAAAAAATCTGAAGGCAGATCTCAAGCACGTGGTATGTGCAGGAAGACCTAAAAGTATTTCTGAGTTAAAAAATAAAAAATCTCTAGGGCTGAGTGGGAAAATACTCCAAAATAAATGATTCTTAGCTGCCTATGAGAAATGTTCAAAAGCTCTTATTTCTACCAAAGAATAGCAGTTATTAACAGTAGTTATTAATAAACTACTGACTGGAAGGATCTTTTGCACTTGCCATAAACAACATTTTTTTATTTTTGAACTTGTAAACTACACATAAAAGTAAATGTTCAAATCTGCAAATCTATTTACTAAGACTGTATTACTATTATTCTTCTCATCCTTCCTATTACCTATCTCCTTTTCTACTTAGGACTATAACCTTGTTGCTTGTATCTTTACGATTTATATTGTCTTATTTAGTTTCCTAGTATGATTTTGATTGCTTATTTAGTATCCTATGACTATCACTAAGTGTTGTATCTTATGATTCATAATGAATGTATTTATGACGACTGTGATCATGATTTATCACTTATATCTGTTATGCACACTGAGAGCTTATGCACCGGAAACAAATTCCTTGTGTGTCCAATCACACTTGGCCAATAAAGAATTCTATTCTATTCTATTTTTTAACTTCATCCCTGTAGGGATGCTGTCAGCAAAAGCTCATTTGGAGTTTCAATGAAGCAGCATTGTCCAGGGATGCCTAAACTTCTGCATTTAGTTGAAAATACAGATAGCATTAATAGTTAATAAAGACATATGGGAAGTCAACCTCTGAAGAGAAATGAAGCTGGCTCACTATGAAACAGACAAAAGAGCACTTAAACAGGTACCGGCATAATTTCAGGCCACGGTGCTGTAATGAAAAATCTTTGTAGATACGGTTCATTACAGAAGCTGCCACTTTCCTGCTTCTGCCCTTTTTCATCCTCTCTTTGTGCTTCTGAGCCTTAAAGGTTGACAATTGATGCACCAAGTTCTTTTGTGTGTCAGAGAGAGGAGTTGCTTTTATGCTTCTGAGATGACGGCATGAAAGAGAGATGATGTGAGAGAGGTTGAACTGGCTCACTCAGTGCTGGAGATCTGCTTCTTTCACGCCTACTGCCCAAGAATATTCCTTGCAGCAGCCAAAGCTCCTAAAAGTTCCACAGTGGAAAAATGGAAGAAACAGGGCAAATGTCACAGTCTGGTCTTTTTTTCATTAATGGAAGTCTAAGATTATGGTAATTTAAAATGGAAAATGGCATTATAGGGTATGGAAATAGTATTTTGTCTTTCTCAGCTTTGTTTTGGATGCATTATGTAAATGAAATGTTTTGTTACTGGCTTCAGAGCCCAGGCAGCAGATTCTTCTAGTTAGTTTGCCAGAACTAGAGAGAGTTTGCCAGAGAGAGAAAGGATTACTCTCTCTGCAGCATATTGTATTCGGTATACTCTTTTCTCTTTTCTCTCTTTTTTCTTTTCTCTTTTCTATGGAATAAAATATATTTTATTTTAGGAAAAAATAGCACAGGAGAACATGTTTAAAAATACCTGCTACTATGACTGCAATCCAAATTGCAATTTTCTGTACCTGCTGGGGTCCACATTTGGGGGGCATAAAAGGAGGGGGCACATTGTGTGGAACACTGCTACAAAGTGGGTCTAGCCATGTGACAGACATGACAGGCCTGGGAGTTTCTACTTATTTGTTTTTGGGGCTTCTTAATTTTCTTTCCTTTAGGTTTTTAAAAAGCTTTATTTTTGTGTGTTTCCTATCTCAAAGGGTGACCATGCTACCGGTTTGCAGCAGCTGTGGCTGAAGGATGATTCCAGGACTTCAGATGCCTCACCCCCGCCTAGTTTTATGAATGTTAGGAGTGTTGGGAAGAACAAGGGCTGAAAAGGGGTGCCCCTCCCCATTCTGGGATTTGACATTGCTCTGTGTGGCATATGTAATGCAACACATTATCTTTCAGGAATCTTTCAGACAAAATATTTTGATTCTACACTCCTGCCTTAAGGTAAAAAGTGTCACTTGTGCCAATTCTACCCTTCTGGTTGGAAATAATGCACAAAGCAAACTTCATTTTAACATTGATATTAGAGTCCTTGAACTGGCTAAGTTAAGTGGATTGAAAGACATTCTGAGTGTTTGTTTACTCAGCTAAGAAATCAGCTGAAATAGCTGAATCAAACCATATTTTCTAGCAGAAGTTAGAGATATGTAGTCATAATTTGAGGCTTTCCCCCCCTCTTACCATCATTAGCTATGGTTCTACTTACTAATATTATTATTTATTTGTTAAATTGATATATTTTCCTCAGTGGTGGGATTCAATTTTTTTTTACTACCGGTTCTGTGGGTGTGGCTTGGTGGATGTGGCAGGGGAAGGATACTGTAAAATCTCCAGTCAGAGGTGGTATTTGCCGGCTCTCTACTCAAAATTTCTGTTACCGGTTCTCCAGAACTGGTCAGAACCTGCTGAATACCACCTCTGATTTTCCTCCAAGAATACAGGGGAAACAATTCTCTACCCACATAGAATTCACAAACAATTTTGGGTGATATGTTAAAAAGAGAAAATATGACTGACTTTTATGCCATGAATTATTCTCATGAGTACAGATTTAGATTTGGTTCTTCAGCTACTAGCACTCTGGTCATTATGTTTTCTATCTGCATTTCTTTCTTTGTGCTCTAAGTTCTTGGGTGACAGAAGCTGAGGGGGGGAAGAACAGTTTATTCAGTCTGTGCTACACAACAAGACCTAAACCTGAGCTAACCTGTTTCCCCCTGTCCCATCATTTTTTAAATAGTGCTTAACTCTGTCTCTGCTTACCTTGGTCATGGTTATGACGCACGTGAAGCAACATTTAATGGGTTTCTTTTCACCCTCAACTGTCTTGGGTTGTATGAGGCAAACGTGGCTTTACCTGGACCACCATAGTATCCAAATGGCGGATTCACAGGAGAGGGAGATGACCCCTTTCTTCTATGACGGAGACAAGTCCTTGAGTAGTGTCAACAGTACAGGTGCTATCTTAGGCATGCAAGTGTCTGTGGCCTTTCTCAGCCTGCAGTACAACCATTTCTACAGGAAATGGAAAAAGAAGATAAAATATATGTGAATTCAGTCAACGCAACTGTATTTTCGTCTTCACTCCAGGAAGAATAATGTGTGCTACCTATTCTGCTGTGACAGCAGACCTGTCTAAAAACAGGCAAGTGCATCACTCCATTCTTCCTGTCAATGATAGAAATTCTTTAATAATCAACAATGCTTACAATGATTGGCATTGCTAGCTTTGTGATTTATAGTATTTAGTAAAAGCACATTAAAATTTACATATGTGTGTATGTGTGCGTGTGTATTGTAAATATATATTTATAGCCAACAGATGGTTCTTCAGCTTGGTGCTCAAGACTAATGTTTGGGTTATCCAGTTCTAAGGGAAGTCCTATCTAGTTAGTTCTCCACAGCAGGGGCCAAAATATGTTTTCCAGATGTAAACAAATGTAGCCATTCCAATCATTCTTTACTCTGGCCATTCTGTCTGGGGTTACCAGAAGCTGAAGCCCAGACATAGCTGCTGAGTTTTCATTCTTGTATTATAAAAAAAAAGTGAATCTTTGTTGCATTTGAGAATTGGAGCCATAGAGGCAGGAAACGAGAGGGTTGGGAGTGGAATGATCCATTTTGTACACAAAAGCCAGGTGTGAGAAAAGTTCTGCAAGTAATCTATCGGAATTTAGTTCAGCATTTAAATCTTGCAGCACAAATAGAAATACAACTGGATTCCTACTGGTTAGAAACATCTCTTTGTCTTTCAGTAATTGCTTGATTCTGTAATGAAGTATCTTGTCTAAGAGAGTGCCAAGTTCCAGTAGGAGGATTATTGCAAAGGGCAATTATGTGACACTGAATATCCTGAGACATCACAGATATGACTACTTTCTACAACATTTTGAGGATAAAATCCCTCAGATTCACCAAAAGATCCACTGGAGTCTATGATAGAGACTACAGCAAAGTCTGGCTAGTTTAACTGGGATTTCTTTTACTCTGTGGATAGTGAAATGGACAGGATGCTTGCTAGTATGTCTCCTGCCACCTGGTAGTTTGATTAATACTTCTCCTGGTTTTTACAGGAGATATGGATGTGTAGTCAGCTCAGCCTGGAGGTGATCTTTGGGAAGATAGGGGGCCTCCTACAGCTTTGAAAGAAGCACTGCTGCTCCCCCTTCTTGAAACGTCCTTTCTTGATCTGGCTGTATTGGAGAACTATAAATGCTGTGTCTAACTTTCCCTAGGAAGAGGGTTAAGGTTAAGTTTTTGGTGGAGATTTGAACTTTAGAACATGCTGGAGGTTTCAATCCTCATTTGATCAGTTGAGCATGAGACAATGCTGCATTGGTCATGATGGTTGTTGGTTTTTTTTTGTCAGTTTCTAATTGTGGGGAATTTGATTCTTCTGGCCCTACTAACTTTTAGTCTCCTTTCCATACCATTGTTGGAAGAAATATCCTTCTGGGTTCAGTTCCAAGTGGGGAAAAGACACTGGAGGAAAAAGACACTGAAGGCTGTTTGGAAAGATGATTTAATGGTGGACAGGATCACACGCCTAGGAGCTCATGGGTGAAGAAAAAAGGGAGGAGATGCTGAGAGTGCCGGGGTTTTATGCTCTCTGTTAGGCTTTGAATCTGAGCTTGTGTTCTGATTGGTTGTCAGACTCTCGTGGGACCATGCTGGGGTAATTTTGTAGGTTGTCTTTTGAGTCCCAGGCTTGGTTGACTCTTGCTGGGTGATGATGTAATGAAAGGGCTTTAGGCAATTCCTATTATGGATCTGCCTGAAGGAGGTAGAACTTTGTTATGTAGAATAGACTGGCCCAGGCCTTAATGCCCATTAACAAAGGTGGCTGAGTTTCCGCCTCTCTGAGTTTCTACTTCTCTTTTAGGGGAAATATTCTGCCTTTTTAGTATATCCTAAAATATTTCATTTTCCTAGGAGAGGGGTGGGTTTTAACTTCCAACACCATCAACAATTTTCAGGGCTTAGGAATTGTGAGAAGTATCCTCAGTGGTTCTTTTTCTTCCTTAATGAATGGTTCAAATCAGTGTTGCAAATGGGGGCATATCAGTAAAATGTTATAAAGCTTAAATTTCTCACACTCCTTAATATCTACAGGAAGCCACTGAGAGATGCTATCATTTGTTCAGAGTGTGGTATCATCAGTATGTTGTCACTCTGGGCTTCTCCAGCAATGAAGTCCAAGACTTATCCTGATGCCTAGAGACTGTTAGGGTTGGGGTGGGAAAAAAACACCCAGCTATCCAAGCAGAATGGAGCAGCTATTAATTCAATGACATTCTCTGCTGCTCCTGGTGTAATCTTGAGAATGTTAGCATTATTCCAGAGGGACTCGGTCTGTAACTTGGACTCACTGCTGCTGCTGGATGGGTGATGAAGCTGTGGCCTAAAGGATTGTTCTCCAACTTCAGCTAGGGCCCTAATTGCTTTGGAAACAGGGAAACATTGTGATAGTGATTCATACTTACATCATCCATCCCAGATCTTCAACGTGGATCAGATTAGGAAACAAGAGTTATGAATGCTAATTTTACTTTTATTATAAGGTTACAGGAGCAGAATCCTGAAAGTCTGAATGCAATTCCCTCTTCCATTTTTCTTTATCTTCATAAGAACTAGAGAGGATCATGTCTGAGACATAGTTCTGCTCTGGACTCAGCTTTCTATTGTCTGATAGCTCTTGGTTTCAGCTTGTTCTCTTGTACCTTACAGTTATGCCTACTGTCCATTACTTTCCACCATGCTAGATTTCTGCAATTCACTCTTTATGGGGTGATCTTTAAAGACCTCCTGAAATCTACAAATTATTCAAAACACAGTTTTTCTCCTTCCATTAGAATCAGCCCAGCCAGTAACAACATCTTGAGAACATTTGCCTGGAGTTTCTCACTGTCATGAAATCAGGGGTTGAGGCCTTAATATTTCTAACCTTCTGCAGCAAGCAAAGAACTTTCTTCTTTGAGGGATTTCTTAAGTTAATAGAGAAAAAGCCACAGGAATGTGTAATGATCCAAAGAGCTTGTTAGTATTAGCAGTTGCGTTATATTTGTCCTTACTGTACCATAGCTGGTTTCCTTTTATGTTTCTGTACATCAACAATTGTTGTACAAAAGATTGCAGAATTCTACAAATTAAATAAATACACCATGTCCTTTTATCCCCTGAAGTTTACTCTTCTAAATATTTCTATATATAACTAAGTAAGCCATGTCTCTTGCTCAGTTATCTTTACACGTATGGTATTTATGTGGTCATAAGCCCAAGCAGGAGTTTTATCTTGCTTGGATTATTTGTCATTCAAATGTGTGCCATGCCAATGAGCTCAGAGATTTAGTTCACATGGAGATGATAAATTAGCATCAGAACTGTGCAACTGAGATGGTAGATTTATTTGTTTATTAAGAAACCTTTGTATTCTGTTGCCTCAGAATCAAGAGTTCCCTGATTTATAATAAAAAGTGTAAGAGCTTGTTTTCATTCAAATTAATATCATAGCACAAATTATCATTTTAAAATATATTATTGATGTACATCAAGGTGTAGTTGCTTATTGATTTGTATATCATTACATTGCTAATTGCTTTGAGATTCATTACTTCTGGTCAATGGTCAGACTACTCTTCTCCAATTGCTGATGGCCTCAAGAAGTATTGGATTACAAATTCCAATTTGGGATTCTGAGAATTATAGTCCAATATAGCTGGAGTCTACCAGATTAGGAAAGACTGGAAGTAAATCATGCATAATAGTTCTGAGTTAGATTGATAATCTGACCTAATATAAAATAGGTTCATGTGTGGGACTGTCTTGAATTCTTTATAAATTGGCCTGAGCTTTTTCTCTTTGTTGTGATTTGGCCTTGACAATGCAATCCTGTCTGGAGTAGCAATAGGCAAGTACTTTAGTAGGCAAGTGCTGCCATCTCATCAGTGCCCACTTAATTTCTATGAAAACAACTAAGAGTATGACACTAAACACTATCAAATTCACTAAACAGCAATAGCACTTAGACCTATATATTGCTTCACAGTGCTTCACAGCAATCTCTAAGCAGTTTTCAGAGTCGACATATTGTCCCCAACAATCTGCGTCCTCATTTTACCGACCTCAAATCATAAACTTGTATGTGTATATCTGATAAAATGGACTGTTGTCCCTGAAGGAAGATGGCACAATAAAAGTGGTAGCTGTTGAGGTGCCATGGTCCTTTTGTTATTTTAGTTGCATAAATGGATACCACTTGATAAACTTTAAAGGGCACATTTTAAGCTTGCCAACTGATAATGAATGACTTCTCTAAATGGGCTTTTGCCATTACTGTGCTTGTAGAAAGCTACTACTAGCATGAAATTTACTGTATCCATTCCCTTTCTCTTTCCTGCCTCTATTTAATTCGCTCCTGTCCCTAGGCTTCTCTCTGCAAACCCTAACCAATTGGATACATCATGAGGCTGCCTTTGAAATATATTGGACTAAGTAGGAAAATGCTGCTTTAATATCACTACAATTAGTGTGTCTCACCAGTGGTATGGAATGAAGGCATGGGAACACTGAGAAAATTATATCTGAAGAATCTTCTCACCCTGATGGGTTTAACCTGCTCCATTTGTTCCAGCAGAAAGGATCTACTTTGGATCCCATGGGATAAAGAATTTCAGCTGGTGGGGTCCAGGAGAAGGCCCCCCGCCAGTGGTGGGATTCAAATTTTTTTTACTACCAGTTCTATGGGCGTTGCTTGGTGGGTATGGTGTGGCTTAGGAGTCGTGGTTTAGTGGGCGTGGCAGGGGAAGGATACTGTAAAATCTCCATTCTCACCCCATTCCAGGGGGAAGGTTACTGCAAAATCCCATTCCCTCCCCACCCCACTAATCTGCTTTCCTGCTCCGTTCTCCTGTGCAGGGCAACAAAAGAAGACCCAGCCAATCAGCTGGGACTCAGAAGGCAGAGAATAGATGGGGGCAGGGCCAGTCAGAGGTGGTATTTGCCGGTTCTCCGAGCTACTCAAAATTTCTGCTATTGGTTCTCCAGAACTGGTCAGAACCTGCTGAGTAACACCTCTGCCTCCCACCATCTGGAATATTCTCCCATTCGACCACATTCTTGCCCTTCTACAGTGGAAGAGTTTAAAAATTTGGCTCTGCTGCTTGGCCTGGAGCCCCAATAGGAGCCTACTATGCTGTGGATGGCTGATGTGGCAGAGAAGATGACTACCCCATCACCTTGATTTTTAACTTTTCTACCCAATTTTTCTAATTTCAATTGTTTTTAGCACTTTTTAACTGTTGATTGTAACCCGCCCAGAGTCACAGTATTAGTGAGATGGCAGCATAGACGTTTAACAAATAAACAAATATTTCTATGGTTTGCTCCATAACCAGCTGCACGTATACAAAGATCCTTTATCTCACTCATCTAACTTATCTATTTGTTCTCATATGTGGTAAGAGATGTAATAAGATGTGGATGTCAATTTCAAATTACTTTTAGCTGAATATGTGAAATGCTGCTTGCTGGGTCTCCATATACCATACTGTATTGGCTGCTAGCGGTAACAAGTAGAGGCCTACACTCTTGGTGAGTGCAATGACTAAGGTGGCTAGGCAAGATGGCAGTTGTAGTAAAATAAAGTATATAGCGTTCCCATGGCATAGAAAATATAGCATATTTTCTAAACTGAAAGAGAAAGAAGTGTTTAGCTGGAAGGAGAAGACAGGGTGGAAAAGCCAGGGGTGTCATTTGATTTATATCTTGTGCTGAACCATAATTTGTTTTGTGCTGGCTTATCCCGTGGTATAAACCCAGGCATTGTGTGTAAAGCCATTTTATGGATCAATCTGCAGTATTCACCTCCAGAAGGTTGTGAACTGATTTCAGAAACCATGATTATTAGCACTATTACTGACCCTCACTGTACGTTATATATGTTGCACGTATGTTATTACATGGACACGGACATGGGGTGGGGGTCAAACTTCTTGTCCAGAGCTTAGCACACAAATGATTTCTCAGCATTTGGGAAAGAGAATGAGGCTTTGTCGCATGCATAGCGTACAAGATCCTCTACAGCAAGATGAGTCATAGCCTTTACCAAATAGCATTGAGAGGTAATGCGGGCAGTGAATGGAAATGGAAAGAGGCAACGGCAGCCTGGAGCGCTACGGGCTTTTTCGGTTTTGTCTTTACTCCCATTTGTGTTTTCTTCCTGGGAACTTGGGAGTCTCCGCTGAAGAGAGGCTTTGCCAGTGCTGAAGTACAGTAGCTGGCGTGTCACAATGTGCCCGAATAAGGCGCCGGGAGGAGGGGGGCTTTCTTACATTTTAAAGCCTTTCTAAGTGGCCCAACGGGACGTGCCGTGTTCTCCGTGGTAGATTTGATGTGGCAAGCAGGAAAGAGAGAAAAAACTTCAACCGGCGGGATTTACAGGCAATAACCGTGTTGCCACACCCCTTTTCCTTTACGGCATCCTGGTCTCTCAACGGCTGTCTGTGTTTGTGTGTGAAAGAGAGACAAAAAGAAGAGAGAGACGGAAGATGGGGAGTGGATGGGTGGAGAAATGTAAAGCAGGTGAATTTCGCAGCCCGCTCCTACGCCCCGGTCTGCATGCCAAAGAGCAGCGGCGTCTTCCTTTTGGAGCTTCTAACAAAAAGGCGGCTTCAGTCCCCAATAGGATCCCCTTAGTCTGGGCGCCTTGAGTCTCCTTGTTCCAGAATGACAACAACAGGGTTGGGGCTCAGCGGAGGGTTTGTAGAAGGCAGCGGCCGCCAGGGCCGTCCTTAAAGGAAACAGGAAGTGCCGAGAAGTAATAACGCAACGTGCTCGGGCTGGGCGATCGTCCGGCTTGGGAGCGCTCCTTCACCAAGCCTCTGGATCTGGCGCGGGGGTCTATATATGACATCGCTGTTTCTTGTGAAACTCTCTTTTCAGGTACAGGATTTCCTGCCCGGAGGGTTCACAATTGGTTTGGAACCTGATTCCAACCGGGAAGGTTTTTCCTCCGGCTCCTCTCCCCGCCGGGTATTAACAATGTATAGGAAAAGTTGAACAGACGTGACGGTTCTTTTCTGTCTCGCTCTTTTTTCAAACTGAGGAGAGTCTGTCATTTTTTTTCCTTGCGAGGCTTCCTCCTCCCCATATGCATTTGCACTGATCTTACCGGAGGCGGCTTTAGAAGCCCTCTGCCTGTTTCAGAGGGAAAGAAGATTCCCAAAGCGGGATTTGATTTCTTTGAAATCGGAGAGCCTCGGGGCTCCCTCCGTTTTTTCTTTCCCTCCCTTCCTTTCTGTCGAACAGCCGCTTCCCTTCCTGGGTAGTTGCCTGCCGGAGGAGCAGCGGAGGACAAGCTGTGGCTGGATGGAGAACCCACCTAGAGGGGCCCCCTTGACGCTAGCACATCCTCACTGCAGCCCGGGGGCTAATTCTGCTGCACAATGATAGTGGCCGAGGCTACCCTGCAAGTGTCCCGAGCTCCCGGGAAGAAGGGAAGATAAATGGTTTTCGAAGGTCAGTGTTGCAAATCGTATTTCTAAGCGGAAGGAAGGAATGCAGGTTCTTCCACCTGCAGAGCGGACTTTGGGTCGGGCGGGTTTGGGTTTTTCCCTCCCCCCGCCAGTATCACGTCTCTCTATCCAAGGATGTTACCAGACATTCCGGAGTAACAGTAAACAACATTTCGGACCCAATTCCCTGAAGGAACCTATTAAAGGAAAAAGAGAGTTTACAGGGAAGAATGTTAAGAAGGATGCAGGACTTTAAATTGTAGTCTTTGGGCAGGGCACATGGTTGGGTTTTTTTTAGTTCTACAGAACATAGTATCGACTTAAAAGCCACAACCCTTAAAGCTGGACACTGCAGCAAAGAAATCTATATTTTAACAGCAGGATTCTAGGTGTCTTTTCTCAGAAGTAAGTCCTGTGATTTTGGTGAGACCCCCTGTTCATCCTTAGTGCCATGGAATTGTCATCTTCCTTACAGTTGAAAGGGCAGCTTTGTAATGGCGTTAAATAGCATCCTGGGAGCACCTTTGGTTCATAATGGTGTGTCGACATCCTCTTCTCTTCTCAAGGAGCAGGAGCAAGAAAACAGCACTGCCTAGGACCCTCTTCTTTGAAGCGAGTCAGGGGGCTTTATTTCTAGATGAAAAGTTTGTTTTGTGTGTGGTTATTCTTCATGTTTTGTCCCTTCTTTCTTGCCAAAAGAAATAAGGAATGCTGAATATGTATTTAAGAAAGAAGAAAAAGCAATATCTGTTTCTAAAGGACAGCATGGCAAAACAGTATGAAGTTTTGCTTTTCCTCTTAAAAACTGATCTAACACAGATGGCAAGAAACTCACTTTTGACTCACATTTTCCTACTGTCTAAAATGCTGCATATGAAGACCCTTTAATTTATACTTGGGATTTATCAAGGGGAATAACTGCCTTTATTCAGGATCAGCTACATAAAATTCTCTTTCTTTTATGATTTTTTTTCTTACACAAGCAAATGGCATTAATGGATGGACCTAGAGTTAGAAAAAAATAAATTCTTCAAGTTCGATTCAATTCCCAGTGACTACCCGGACACATCCCTGCGGTTTTCTAGGGGACAATATAGAAGTCATTTGCAACTGCATTTTTCCAGGATATATATAGATATATATATATATATTTGGACTTCCCAATCTTGCGTACAGAAGGTTTCTCATCCATGTGCCAACCAGGCCCAACACTGCTTATCTTCTGACTCCAGATTTGGTCTGCAGGTGCTAGAAAATTTTAGCAAAATTCTGTTCTCTATGCTGGAGTTCCTGAAACACACGGAATACGATATATATGTATATATATAAGCATATATATTGAAAACAATTGCAATAGTTCATTACACTAGCTGATGCTGTGGAGTGTACCTATGAATACTACAAGAGATAAAAGTTTTGGATTGATAAAGACTGATGCTGACAGAACTATGAATGTGATGCATGTAAACAATTTCCCATTCAGAAGGCATTCATGGATATGGTGAGTAATTGCTGCATGCTTCAGCAAAGAGCCATCTTTTCCCATCTAGGTCCCACTAAACAAGATCTTGACTATGACTCCCATAATGCCCAGTCAGATTTGGCTCAAACATGGGAGGAAGTCCCTGGTTTATTAGCTAAACAATATGGCAATGCATTATTTAGCACCTTGGATAGGGATGGATCAGTTTGGAATGGTAAGCCAGATGGAACTAAAATGCATGCAATATAAATCAAGTTTTATATAAACATATGATGTCATTCTGCCTGAATTTGGTACGTTTTATCTGTACATGCATATAACTTTTCAGTATTTTGCCATTTGAGTCTCTTATGGAGGTATTACTCATAAGAAACTGGATGTATGCCTTTTCCTCCCATCCCCCCTCTCCCTGCCCCACCCCCTTTTTGCTGGAAAATGCACCAGAATGTGAATGATGCTTTCTCTAAGAAATCCTCTACACGGTCTCTTTTTTTAAAAAAATATGTAATATCACTGAAAGATTAAGAATGAGCATTTTGGACAAGTTGCATACTTTTATTTAAAAAAACTGCTCTGTAAGAATAATTAAGAAAAGAAGCATTTGTGCCTTAGAAATTTTATGTTTTTCTTTACTATTTTCCTGTATAATTCTTATATAATGATATGATTTGCTTGTACAATTACAGTACTAAATAGCATGCTATGGAGAATTGTCAATTTGTGTTTATACGCCATAAAATACATGCTAGGACCTTTCTCTAGGGACTTTTTGCATATTCTTCATAAAGAACAACAAAAGCAACATTTTGTTTTTCTTTAAGTATCATACCAAGATTTCATGTATATATTTGAAACTTGGCAAAGAAAGGGCTCTGTGTTGCTTTCCTATAATAATTTCTAAAACAATAAAATAAAAGGAAAATAAATTGCATGTTTATATTCTTCAAATGACCCAGTTAATAAGGTATTTTGACTTTACTAATTCACATTTCTTGTACTAAGTATGTTCCAAAGCCAGACATTATAACCATTCAGGGGAAGCACAAAAATCTCAAAATTGTAGGAACTCAACTTTTCCTTTTCTGGTCAGTGACACATCTACTTAGCTGTATGCAATTTCTTCTTTATCCGTATATTTTTCATTTGAAATTTCATTTTTTCATTTAAAGGAAGCATATATGCTCAATAACCAAGTCATATTGACAATCGTATTATAAACTTATTTTTTTTTATTAGTTCTTCCCATTCTTTCCGTCTTCACTATATTGGTTATGAGAAATAGGTGGGGGGAGAGATAAATGAAAATGATGAAATTTTAAACAAGTTGCTTTACATGAGAAAAATTATCTTGCATACGTTGCACATTATGAAAATGGCCACCTGTATCCTAAACCAATTCTCTTATAGGCTGGTCATGAAGCAGTCTAGAGATATTTGGGTAAATTTATTAGCTTGGAACAAACCATCGGCATGCCCAAAAGGAATTAAGTAACCATGGATTATCTTACAATGAAACAACAAGAAGCAGCTGCTTCAGAAAAAGGATTTTAGAGGAAATACTAGTTCCATATCTCCAGTATAGGCTGTTGAAAAGAGAAGGGAAAAAAATTACTGGGACAGAACAAGATGCAGGGACAAATTAATATTTCAATTCTAAAGCAACCATTATGGAAGAGAGAAGCATTCATATCTTATATTAACTAAGAAACAAGATTCCAAGGTAGTTGTGTGAATTAGCTCTTTAAATCTAACCAGATAAACTAATCAAGATTATATTTAGATCCCAAAGATCTTCTTAGACCCAGAGTGGAATAGGAATATGTGACATCAATCCTGAAGATTGGCAGCAATATGAGATCTCGGAATGCACCTGGTTAGATGTTGATACTGGGAACCAATTATTATTTGCTGGTCTTCCTTTAGACCAAGGACATAAACTGTGACGTTGGGGGAAATATGGTCCCCCGACTCCTTGCCAAAGTGAAATGTGTGTGTGTGTGTGTGTCAAGTTGTGGAATATCATGTGTGCCATTTCATCTATTAAAGCCCCGGGAGCCTCCAAAGACAGATCTTATTCCTGCCTGCTTTGGGGCTACCCTATATGTTGTGGAAAGCCTGCTGTGGCTCTTGGGTTGCACAGCATATGTGCAGTATTAGCATCCCCCTTTTCCTTGAAAGCAGCATCTGAAGTCTTTGATATTGTGAGCAACCTTTGCACAAGATGTTGCTTGCTTTAGAATATGCTGACGTTAACATGTATTGAATATAGCCAGTTGTTCCCAGCTTTCAGAGAAGAGAGATCCAGTACCATTAAAGCAATACAGGGGTGAATTATTCTATTGTTAGATATTGTTGACAAGATAGTTGAGAGTTTCACTTGGTATTCACCTTTATAGATTTATTTTATTTTATTTTATTTTATATTTTGTTTTGTTTTATTTTATTTATTATTTTATTTTATTTTATTTTATTATTTTATGGGATTTCTATGCCGCCCTATCTCCCGAAGGACTCAGGGCGGCTCATAGAGATAAAAACAGAAATGCAAAAGTTAAAAAACAATTAAACCAGAAACCCCACTTACATTAACATTAAAACCACCAACAAATCTAAAAGCCAATTAAAAACCCCTTCAGTCCAGGTTGGCAGATCGAAAAAGCCAAGTCTTTAGGTCGCGACGGAAGGAACGAAGGTCAGGAGCCAGCCATAGCTCCACAGGCAGTTGGTTCCAAAGGGCAGGTGCACCCACAGAAAAGACCCTCTCCCTGGGAGTCGCCAGCTGACATTGTCTGGCTGACGGCACCCTAAGCAGACCCTGCCTGTGGGAGCACACAGGGCGATGGGAAGCTGTTGCTGGCAGCAGGTGCTCCCACAAATACCCCAGACCTAAGCCATGAGGGGCTTGATAGATGATTAGTACAGCCCTGTTCTGTAAAGATGAGGTTGACTGAGGAACGTTTGCAATTATAGACAATAAGTGGGAAATCCTGCCCACAGCCTTTCAAATATTTACTCTTGATGTAGTTCTGCATAAGCTGGAAAAGATGCTTGTTGCATGAATATTTTCACTTGGGAAGTGGAACACATTGCTTGCTTCAAGTTCCTCAGGTGCTTGTGATGACGTGACTGTGTAGTCTACACCACTTAAAATCCAGTACTATTAAACACTACTTATGACACTCATTGTGTAAGGAAATAAACAAGAATATAAAATAGGATTAATATTTAAACTAATGGAGAGAAACAGAAAAATAAAACATAGCGGACAGTAATCAAATTGAATGTGAGTCAGCAATGAGTCAGAATAGGAGAGAAACTATATAATTAGCAAAAAAAAGATATAGTGCCCAAGAATGAGAATAGGAAAAGACTACTTTGTCCAGCCGTGACACAGCTAAGCATTGTGTTAAAAGAGTAAAATCATCTGTGAAATCTGAGAGAACTGTTACAGACAATAAGATAAAATACAGCAGGTTTCAAAGAACAACTAGGAGAGAAATACAATGATTGTTAAAACAATTGTCTTGTTGAATAGGAGATGTATTGGAGAGTTTCCTTCTGTAGAGATGTTGAAGCCAACGTTGTGTCACTCTTTTGCCTTGCAACTGATGAATTTCTTTCTGGATATATGTATATTTACTGTCATCTTCATATACCGGTATGTCATTTATCTAGTTAACTGAAAACTTCAAGAAGTAAACCATAAATTAATCAGCCACATTTTGGCCTAGAGCTTGTGCAGAGCCAACCTGTATGATTGTTTTATGGCACTGTGTTGTACAGTCTGACAAAATTGCTGATTTTGTAAACCGTGTCTAAGTTACCCATAACTTTGGAAAATATGTGATGTGAACACAGCCATTACAGTATCTTAATAATTTAGCAAATTAATTTGAAGAGCAATTAGTTTCTGCTTAGAATCTTGCCTGTAATCTAATAGATTTTACTAGAAAGTTGAGCTGCCACCTGTGCACATGATGATCTCCTGTGTGATTCTGAACATACTGTAGAAGAAGGAATTTCTCACCCCAGACAACAGGCTGAAATCCTGTTCTTATGTAACTATGACGATGATCATTCCAATTTCCTGTGCCTTTGGTCACTATATCTGCTTCAGAATAGTCAATTTAAGTTTTATAGATTAGATTGTAAGAAGGTACTGCTTTATTTCTAACAGATGTGTAACAGTTTCAGGTGGATTATGCCAAGGTTGAGTGCACATTTTTGTTTAATGTTGGCTTTGAACATACTTTTTGGTGTAAAAGCAGGATTAAAACATTGATTTTAATAAATCAGTAATAATTGTGTAATATACCTGTGTTATGTGGCAGCTATTATCCTGCGGGAAGCAAGCTCAGTTTGGATACAATAATTGCTTCACAATGGAAACTCAGTTCAGAAATTTGACTGCAGTACTTTCAAATCAATTCAAACCTCAGGACTGAATATTCACATGGTTCTAATATCTATTATAAATAAGTAAATGATATAGAAGCATATTTTACATGTATTCTGAAAAATGTTATTCCATGAGTAAATTTTAATTGTATGTTGCAATTGTATGTTGAGTGAAACCCCTTTCATATGTGTACTTTATATGAAGATGCTAACATCGAAAGTGGATTGGCTGAAAGAACATTATTGCAATTTGCATCAGGTTTTGTGTGGTAGTATTTCAAGCATCAGAGCAAAACTCAGGATGGAATGAAGAGATCAAATAAGAACTGAAGAACGGTCAGAATAAGGATTTGAGGATTAACAGATTAAGTAGAGTTGGAAGGGATCTTGTAGGTCATCTAGTCCAACCCCTGCCCAAGCAGGAAACCCTACATCATTTCTGACAAATGGCCGTCCAATCTCTTTTTGAGAGCCTCCAGTGAGGAAGTCCCACAACTTCTGAAGGCAGGCTGTTCCATTGGTTGATTGTTCTCACTGTCAGAAAATTTCTCTGTATTTCTAGGTTGAATCTCTTCTTGATCAGTTTCCATCCATTATTCCATTATTCCATTATTTGCAGAAATTAAAATTATATGTATGTCACATATAATTGTAAAGAAGTTGTGACTGTGTCTATTTGTTTGATGCTAATTAAAAATTCTGATTTGAGATGTATCTGCCTGTTACGTTAGTGATTGATAGAGAAATGTCATCAACAGCCATTCAGTAGTGTCTGACCCTCGGCCACTCTTTGGATCAGCACTCTCCATGCCCCTCTATCTTGCACCACCTCCTTCAGATAAGCCATGGTCATCCTAGTGTCATCCTTTATAATGTCCAGCCAATGGGTACTAGCATAGCCCCTTCTTCTTTTTCTCCTGATCATAATTGACTTTTCGAGTGAGTCAGCTCGTATGACATGACCAAAATATGACAAGCTCTGTTGGGCAATTTTGGCTTCAAGTGATATTTTTGGTGAGGTTTGGTCTGTTTGTGATTTTTGCAGTCCAAATAGTGAGGCAAATTCATTTATTTACTTGATACCAAATGTGTCATTATGTCATTGTGCAAATTATGTATGTATGTATGTATGTATGTATGTATGTATGTAACACGTTTACATAGTTGCCTATCTTATAATCAACTGTGGGCAACTCTCAATAAAAAAAATAAAAACAGCATAAAACCATAATAAAAGTATAAAACTAAGCACCTTAAAATGTTAAAAATAACAATAACTTGGCACCAAATAATATAGTTCCTTATTGCAACACTTGGGGAAAAAGCCAGGTCTTCAAAGCTTTACAGAAGTAGAAGGATAGAAGCCTATCAAACTTCAGGGGATAGAGTGTTCCATAGGGTAGGGGCTGCCATATTACAATAAATTTTAGATTGGGCATGCTTCCTAGCTGTCATCAAATGGCAATATATAGAGTGTGCCTATCCTATATGATTTGTTAGGATAGGTACTTGTTTTTAAGAAAAGGGGAGTCATGCAGATAACCTACCCCTATGCCATATAGGGTTTTAAGGGTGATGTCCAGCATCTCAGATTGCACCCAGAGCAAAACTGGAAGCCAGTATAGAGAGCAAAACAAAGATGTTAGATGCCCAAACCTAGGGGCCTCCATTATTGTGTGTGCTGCTGTATTATGGGCTAGCTGAAGATTTTTGGTGCTCTTCAAGGACAGTCCTATGTAGAGTGCGTTGCAGTAATCCAAATGGGAGGTGACCAAGGCAGACATGAGTGACTGTGAGCAAGGCCTCTGGGTCCAGGAAAGTGTGCAGTTGGTGTATTAGATGAATCTGCAGACCTCCAACTCCAGCAGTGGCTGCCACCTGCTCCTTGAGCAGGAGCCATGAGTCTAAGAGGATCCCCAAGCCACTTTATCTTGCCAGGATTGAGTTGAAGCTGAATCTTCCCCATCCAGATCCTTATTATCAGCTGCATCATAATATCGTAATGCTAATGATGATTGTATGTTGTTTATGTTAATTGAACAATGTCATCAGTATGACATCATTTGCCCTTCCTCTTGACTCCAATGGTCCTTAGCTGAAGGCTATTTGGATCCCCAGAAATAAGTCTGTAGGAAATAAAAATAACCAACAGCTTATTGAATCCTGACCTAGGCCATCAAAAAACATGCTCACCATGATTCAGTAAGATCAAATAAAAATTAGTTATAAATATTTGCATGCAGATTTTTCAGTTGAGAATTGGTAAATAGGAGATATAATCCAAGGCTGAACAGAAAACTTAATATGCTTCAAGCAGTGTTTACGAAGGTCATTGCTCCAATATATTTAGATCTTTTCTGCATGTAGTGAAATCCATATTAATAGCAGGGGTGTGAAGATAATTTTGGGGTTCATTTTTATCCAAATATCTTATCTTTTTAACATTAGCCAAAGGCCAAAAGGTTTAGCATTCAACAACTGCAAGAAAGGAAAAGAAAACAAAAATAATGCAGTAATTTCTTTATTTTATTCAGAAAACAAGTATGTGTCTAAATCACCAACAATTCAACAACTTAATCTTATGAGTCAACTGCTGGATAAACATCATTCTTGTTTGCTGATCCCAAAAGTATAGCACAATTTCTTTCCAGGAGCTTTTATTTATTGCCACCTTGTATGTATAAGTCACACTTTTTGCTAAAAGCAGTGGAAGATATGTGTGCAAATACCTATATATAATATTTGTAACTGGGGAATAAAACTGAACATAAAATATAATATAAAAATATTACAAATTTCTTAGGAAATGGTCACTTTTGCCACATCTTTACATGCATGTATAAATTAAGAAAAAGGATGGGATTAGGTTTGGACAAAAAAAGACATGCCTTGATATTATTGAAGCTGCAGCACCCTACCTTAAAACTGAGATAGCAAACTAAGACTATATACTATTTACCTAGGGTAATACTCCCACCCTCAAACTCAGGTGAATAGCAGCACCAATAAGCAATAACTGATCTCAAAAAGTTAAGTTGTGTTAACCTTCATTCATATTTTGTATGGAGACTACAAGGAAATACAGGGCCTTTAAGGTAGTCTAGAAAGTTGGAAAATATATCAACAGAAGATAATATAGAAATACTTGTGTATTTTTTTACAAACTATATGAATGTCACTAAGAGTTGAAATAGACTTCAGTGGGACTTCCCATTAACTCTCATGGAACTTAATAGGACTAAATTTTGGATATAAACACACAGCACTTTAATTATTTTAACTCCAATTTGGAAGTCCTGGACCTCATGTTGTCCACATGAGGTCCTGGACAACATGAGGTCCATGACTTCCAAACTGGAATTCTCTCCACCATGCTGCCAATTTTCAACAGCAATGTCCACAGGAATTGTTTTGTGATTCCTATATTTTTCTGTTAAATCCCTGAAAAATATAATCTTATCCCTTGCATCACAGGTGTCAAACTCGAACTGGGATGGGTGTGTGGCTTGTGTGCGACACATCTGTCCCACAGGCTGCCATTTTGACACCTGTGCCTTACATGGTCAGAGTGATCTAGGTATTGTTGTTCACATAATGAACTTTGCTTAGATTACTATAATTACTGTATGTAAACTTTTGGCCTCTAAGTGGTTTGTGGCTACACTTTCTTTCTTTCTTTCTTTCTTTCTTTCTTTCTTTCTTTCTTTCTTTCTTTCTTTCTTTCTTTCTTTCTTTCTTTCTTTAATTGGACTTACAGGCTGCCCTCTCTCCCGAGGGACTCAGGGTGGCTTACAATAAAAAACAAGAATACAAATATTAAAATAGAATTAAACTAAACTAAGCCCAATAAAATTTAAAACCCGATTAAAACTAAGAATTAATTTAAAAAAAACCACCCATATCCCATTCAGTCCAGGCTGGCCTGTTGAAACAACCAAGTCTTTAGGTCGCGGCGAAAGGAACGGAGGTCAGGGGCCAACTGGAGCTCCAAGGGGAGCTGATTCCACAGGGTGGGTGCTCCCACAGAAAAGGCCCTACCCCTGGGCGTCGCCAACCGACAGTGTCTGGTCGACGGCACCCCCAGGAGGCCCTGCCTATGGGAGCATGCAGGGTGATTGGAGGTCGACATAGACACACCTCTGCATAGTATTTGAATTCTAGAATGCTCTTGTTGCAAAAATTTGCAAGGCACCTACTTGGCCATTGTTACTTGCCATTTGAATACCTCTCTCTTTATCTAGGACTTTTCTATATTAATTTGTGATTAATGGTTTTTGTTTGTCTTTTGTGGCTCACTTTGTATGCAGTAATTCATTGTGGCCCTCAGTTCCCCCAAAACACTGAATTACAGTTAATTGACAATTAAATTCCTTCATTGACAAGTGGATCTTCAAAATTATTTGAAGAAAATACCCTTCTCAGAATATCACTCTATGAGAGAAATGGGCAGTCTCCAAGTTTGATACAGTAGATAGATGATAGATCAGGGATCTCTCCAACCTTGACAGCTTTAAAAGTTGTAGAGTTCAACTCCCAGAATTCCTCAGTCAGCTTGGGGAATTCTGGGAGTTGAAGTCCACAAGTCCTTTAAAGTTGCCAATATTGGAGACCCCTGTGATAGATCATCGATAGATAAATGATAGAAAAGAAGGAAGGAAGGGCAACAAGCTTCTGGAAAACGTTATTTAGCAACATTTTATAACAAGTTCCCCAGCATTGTGCTGCTTAGCACTGCATGGTTTTCAGTTTCACTGAAGTCTACCAGGGCAGAAAAACAAAGAAAGAGTGATCTCCCATGATTAAACCTATGAAATTGAGAAACTACTCCACAATAGTCATTTTTCTCAAGGAATTTGCAGTAACCGTCTGTTTGTGCACGAATGGTATCTGGACATACAGTAAGTATAGTACATAGGAATATTTTCATAAAAACCCAAATATTATAAAACAGCATATGTAGTTGTGATTAAAAAAAAGCAAAACATAAAAATTCACTAGCATAGAAGAAAGTAGCTGAGGAGGCCTCAAAGATATCTGAGATAAATATCTTTTGCCATTAGAAAGTAATCCTCGAAGAGTCAAATGCATTTCTTTGAAAAAGAATTGCAGAGCCTTGCATGATAGAAAAGACCTGTCCTGACTCATCCATTCTATTATACTTCAAATGGTAATGGGTCATAAAGTAGAAAGATGAAAATAGAACTGAAACTTCTTTTTTCCTTCCTTGTATATGGAAATATATTAAATTATCTTTTAAAAGCTTCCTCTATACCAATTCTAAATAATACATTTATCTATTGTCTATACATACTGGCACAACTTTCCCCAGCTTTCAGATATAAATCTTTTCTACTCTTCACAGGAAGAGTAGGAAGGACCAGGGATGATTTGTCTGCATTACCACTGAACATCAGTCTTACTGAAAAAGAGGGGTTTCACGTTATATGGAAGTTTCTTCTGAACTGCTTACACTAAAAAACAAAGGCTGAATTTTATACCCGTTTACTTGGAAGTAATTCTTCTTTAATTCATTCTGCTTGCTACTTGAGTATAGAATTGTACTATGAAAAATGATATATATGTGTAAATTACAACATTCAGATTGGAATTTGATCTAGCAAACAAAAATGGTTAAAACATTTTTGTAACCTGAAATGGACAAAATATTGAATTTTATTTTGATCTGAAAGATGAAGTATATGAAATTCCAGACAATATGCTTGGTTGACTGGGTTAGTTGCCTTGATATTTTTGGGGGGGGGGAAGTGTGGGGGGGATGGACAATAATGCTGATGTGTTTCAGTATTTCTTAATGGAATTATGTTGTTTCTTTGAAGGAATCAAGTCTGTGAAATCCCATAAGAATAATTTAGTTGTTTGTTTTCAGAAGAATGGTCTTTGTTTTGGGGAAGGGATTTTCACAAGAGAATGTACTTATCCTGTGCTTTTTTGTAGACAATCGTTATAAAAATAACTTATAGATCTTGCTGCATTTCAAATTTTTTGTTAATACAGATTCTTCATATTGAGTACTCCACTTGTCTTCCTGTGCCCCTGGGATGTTTGTTTTGTTTAAATCTTCTGTGAAGCTTTTTTGGTGGAATCAATAAATATGGCCATACATCAATAGGAGTTAAGATGAATGTATAGCTCAAGGTATCTTTGTATTCCACTCATTAACATTTCAGTCACAAAACTGCAATCATAGTGGAGTCATCTTCTGACAGAGGCAGAAGATCCGGAATTTTCCAAGCAAGCAAACATAAAGCGTTAGCCCCTCTCACTTTGCCTAATATTCTTTCAGTATTGTTTTTTGGGGAAAAAAGAATTAACAAAGAATACTGAACATTAGTATCTTATGACTCCAGCATTCTACCTCCAAACACTATGATTAAAGAGTCCTGATAGAGTCATTAATCAGGATTAGAAGATGGATCATACTCGGTAAAGTACATCCCCTCCTCTCTGTCCTGTAATTTCCCTATCATGCTGTGATGAACTGTATCATTTTTTATAGATGTACTTTCTAACTGTGTTCATAGAGTTGCTTAACCAGCTCAGTTAAAATCTAGCTGCTCTGTTTACAAAATATCTGAAGTTTAATTAGACTCTTATGTCTATACCTCTCCAAATCCCAAAAGGCTAACAAAGCTTTGGAAATTTTAGTAGTATATTTGTTCTGCTTAAGAAGAGCCTTGCTTAATTTCTAGAACTCCTGAATCTACCCAGTGGAGCCATATGATTGTCAGGTCTGTTGTGTACTTCTAAACCCCAGGGCTACAATATCACAAGGTTCCATCTGAATTAACAAGGTGGAAGAAAGGTATGTGATATTGTTGTACAAGTTATTATCCCTGAATATGGAGACGGGTGCATATCATTCTGTCCTTATCTCTTTAAATCAGAGTTTTGTGCTTTTAGAAATTGAATGCAGGCCAGCTCTAGTTATTTCGTATAAAATGTTAACTTCCAACAATATTTGTTGTTATTACTTAACCCAAAGTTTGGGCTACATTCAAGATTTTCTTTGACATATCGTAAGCCTTAAAGCTGAATATCAAAGAAACATTTCCTTGATGTTCTTGCTAAAAATGAATCTGAAGCTGAAGTAAATTTTAACAATAGGTCATTTTAAAAGAAGAATTTACTCAGTTTCACTAAATTGAAATAATAGCTTAATTATTATCAGCTGCAGCTCTGGATTCTTTGTATGAAGTTATCTCCAGGTCAGTGGTTTGTTCAGTGTGAACATGCTGCATATTCTTTGGTAGTCAAAAGGTTAACATCTCTCTGTTTTTTTAAAAAGTAGGAAATTGCAAAGTAGAACATAGTTTAAATCAAAGGCAATTTTTTGGCCCATGGATTTCATTTAAAAAAAGATTACACTGGCTCTGAGAGCTAAAGGATTGGAATAGGAAGTTTTAGAAAACAAAATGGAGCCATAGAGTAGTTAACACAGCCATTTAGATCTTTCTGTCAGTAAAAAATCATGCCACCAAAAATGGACCACTTGGCTGCCAAATTTCAAGAGTGTAATTTGGGGTTCTTGTAAAAGCCACAAAATGAAAGCTGTAGCTGCCCAAGACTATTTTAAAGGGAACCAGTCTCTTCAAAAATAAAAGAACTTTATACTTTTCTAGCTCCCATTTTCTAATTTTCTCTTCCAAACATAGACTTGTATACTGTGGTCACTAAATATACTTAGTATCCATTGGACTGTATTGTCAATCTACTTTTGCCTTCAGATTTTTCTTCTGAACAGTTTCTCCCACTTTGGCAAACTATCTGCTAGTGTAGTTTAGAAAGGATGGTTGGCCATAAAAATTCCCTGCTGAATTTACTGTTATCATGTAAGAATCTGAGTTCCTGATAGAAAGTATAGCATGGGGGTATAGCATATAATTTCATAAGATTACATTAATAACAATAATTGGCATCCTAAAAATGATAACAAATGGATAATGCTTTGTATTTATATATGTATAGTTAGGTTGCGCAAACCTTTTAAAGCAAAAGCTGCTTTGAATGGCAGCTGGGGCTGTACTGCATATTCAGGGTAAGGCCAGGACAAAGACATGGGTAAAACCAAAACAAAATGAAAGTTTAATTAAATTTAAATTAATGCAGCTAATTAATGCAACCATGCTTTTAATGATTTCCTCATTCTATCAAGATAATTACAGTTTGCTGGCAACTTTTAAACATAGACTGGAAGCACACCCCACTGTTTCAGTGGGGAAACCATAATTACCATAAAGTACTGCTTTTTTCAATCTCAAATTCTCCTGTTGCATGGAATTGAAGTTCCTTTTATTTCCAGCCAAAGGCCTGACTTGCATTCCATAAAACTGAAACCCAACATAACTAGACAGAACCAAATTGCAGAAGATTGGTATAATCAATGGTGTTATGGCATTACTAATGTAATGGCACAATGTAATTGTGTTACCTGTGATGTCACATTTCAGCTTGGCAATTGTAAGTCTTGTCTCTCTAGATTAGAATTGAATTAGAATTCTTTTATTGGCCAAGTATGATTGGACACACAAGGAATTTGTCTTGGTGCAAATGCTCTCAGTATACATAAAAGAAAAGATACATTCGTCAAGAGTCAAGAATCATAAGGTGCAACACTTAATAATAGTTATAGGGTACTAGCAATCAAATCATACTAGGAAACAATCAATATAAATCGTAAGGATACAAGCGAAATAGTTACAGTCATACAGTCACAAGTGGGAGGGGATCGGTGATAAGGAGTGATGAGAAGATTAACAGTAATAGTAGTGCAGACTTTGTAAATAGTTGGACAGTGTTGAGGGAATTTGTTTAGCAGAGTGATGGCATTCAGGAAAAAACTGTTCTTGTGTCTAATTGTTCTGGTGTGCAATGCTCTATAGCGTGCTCAGCGGTCTTTAGTGTTGTTTTGAGGGAAGGAGTTGAATGAGTATTGAATGAGTATTGAATATTTTCAATATCCTTATTCCACAATTGGTCTCTTGGACATGATCCAGCAAATATGGATGCTTCATTGATGAAAAGGATGAAGCCTATATTTCCTATGGTACAAATACTGTGGCATTCTATAGATAATTGGCATGTGAGCTAGAATGGCTCTCTTCCTGATGTGATGGGACTTTGAGGCCCTACAAGATATAAATCTGAATACAAATGTGATACCCTGGTAAAAAGCAATAAGTCTGAAGCCCAGGGTGAAATGACACCCCTGGTGATAGCTGATGGTGAATAGGAAAGTTTCAGTGACTTCTGCAGTAAGTTTTGACCATAATGGGTAGATGTCAGTAATCTCAATCCTAACAGGAAATTTTATGTCCAATGACTACTTCAGCTTCAACCACAACAATACAAGAGCACACAACTGATACAAACTCAATGTAAATCGCTTCAAACTCGATTGCAGAAAGTATGACTTCAGCAACAGAGTGGTCAATATCTGGAATGCACTACCTGACTCTATTGTTACATCCTCTAACCCCCACTCCTTTAACCTCAAACTAACCACTATTGACCTCACCACATTCCTAAGAGGTCTGTAAGGGGCGTGATAAGTGCACCATCATGCCTACCATCCCTTTCCTATTGTCCCCATTTATTCGTACCTATTTCTTGTTTTCTTACTCATGTTTATACTTATACCTATTATCTTGTAAGTGATTGACAAATCAAATAAATAAATAAATAAATAAATAAATAAATAAATAAATAAATAAAATATGTACCTGGTCAAGGGTATCTTAAATGATAGAGGGTCCAGTGAATTTTCCTGTGGTGGCAAGATGTACAAGAAATTGTTGCATTTCAGAATCATTCTGAGTCTGCAGAAAGACAGGAATGATAGAGTGCTGATGCATATTTCTACATATTTGGGTAGACAAGAAGGAAGCCAACTGCAACAAAAAATCTGCCTATTGCAGCACATGATAGTCAGCACATACATAAATAACAGCACTCTGTGTTTAAAGCTTTTCCTCTCCCCTTTCTGAATTAATGCATAATTTTCCATTGTCATCTAGGTCCTAAAAAGCAGCTAAGATTAGCTGATGCAACAATGCTCTCTAGTCTGGAATCCACTGGTCTCAGCTAAGCCAATTTCATGCATAAGGTCTAAAATACAAGAATGTTTAGAGAAAGTGAGTGTTAGGTAGGGACCATGATGCATAATGTATCAAGTCCAAAACTAGAGCAAGAATGATTAATTCGTAGTTGATAAGAATTTAATTATTTAAGGGAGACATCGCAACAGTTTTCATTGCTCTTTTTCAGGATTGAGTAATCTGAAAATGCTTAAGATGGAACTTGTGTGTGATCCGCCGTCATAGATTGTGACTCAAAATCAGCTGTGCTCTTCTCTTTATAATTTGCATTAGTGACATTGATATTTATTGTTGAAGAGCTATTCTTGTGCCAAAAGAGACTTTGATTATACTTCTACATGTAATTTCATGGAAGATTGAAGGAGATTATAAGAATCCTTTTCCATCAATACAGAGAGGAGAAATTGTTCTTAGAGCTGTTAAATAGCATAGTAACAAGAAACTGCATCATTTTCCAAAGAGGTTTTGTGCAACCCCTCTCAAAAAAAGAACAATGATACAGTAATCCCAAAAACAGTAAACCTTACAATTCTAGATATGGAAATGAAACTTTATTTTCCTTACTATTTTTTAAATTATACTTTCCACTTGATTACTTAGATATGGAAAGAAATCCAATAAATCCACTGTTGTATAATAAACTGTGGAGTTGCTGAAAGAAACATATCCTTATAACTGTATCTGAAATATTTGCCTTTCCACAATTGAAAGCCAAATAATATTTTTATCTCAGTTAGGACAATAGTTTACCAAGTACTCTTTTAAAAATTCAGTTTAATATATATATACTTTAAATTATGTTCATTATTCCTTTCTATATGGGGTTGATGTAATATTTCAATGGTTTCCATGGGTAGACTAGTTTTAGAGATCCAAACTGTTTATAAGTATGTGTTTGTATGTGTATGTGAGAGAGGTGATATTTACTATTGTCTGTCGGACAGAGTCATCTAGTGAAAGGGATGGTATGGAAAAGCTCAGAGCTTTGTTGGTTCTACCATAGAATATAATACCGTGTTTCCCCGAAAATAAGACCTACCCCGAAAGTAAGACCTAGCACTATTTTCTAAACCTGCCCTAATATAAGACCTACCCCGAAAATAAGACCTAGTGTAAATCTCCAGTTCCAGGAAGACTTTTCAGGGAGCAACCGTGCACCTGCGAAACACCCCCCCTACACACTCACACCCACTATTTGGCACCATAAATATATAAGACCTACCCCAAAAATAAGACCTAGTGTGTTTTTGGAAGCAAAAAAAATATAAGACAGTGTCTTATTTTCGGGGAAACACGGTAAATCAGGCTCTATGCCAATGATTTTGAACTAGGAATCCCCACACGTTGGCCATGGAAGCAAAAGCTTACAAGAATTACAGGGGAAAATATCTGCAGTACCAGGTAATTTGTCCAAATTTTAGGGAGATACATTTAAGTACAAGTTTATACCATAATAGCTAAAGAAAATGTATTGAACTGCTGGGCCTAATAAGGTTTTATTTGTCAAAATGTGTTGCACAGCAACATTTTTATGTATCTCCCACTTCCTAGGAGAACTACTTTGAAACAGAATGGGATTTCTGAGAAGGGGAAGAATTGTATTGTTTATCTCTGTGTGGGTATCATACGTACAATCTGATGAATCAGAAGATCCTGGTAGGCCTCCAAAAATCTTACTTTGTAAGTTATGACAGTACAAGAAAACTACTCTGATTGGAGACATCCCTAGGTCCCACAAGTACACAAGTTTATTCCTAGAAATATTTCAAAATTTGGGCATGTTCTGTAACAATCTGTAGTATTTCAGACAAAGAGGGATCCATAGTCCATACTCAACATCTAGAGACTTGTGAAGATAAAGTATGCGCTGAATTACATTCCTAACACATTGCCAAAAAGGAGGATCGAACAACAAAATCATTGAGCTTGGATGCTTGATACTCAATTCCTGTGTTGAATAATTCTCCTTCTAACTTTCATTTAAATCTTTACTCAAAATAAACTGCTCATGGTAAAATTGGATCTGATTAGCCCCCCCCCTTTAATTGATGTTTCAAAAATAGAAGAGATTAGAAGAAAGGAAAAATATTTTTACACACTTCAAAATATATATGCATGAAATTTGGTACCATAAAATGTGATGATTGACTACCTAAATGCTGTTAGCCATAATGTTATATGGTGCATCTAGTTCAGAAGTGTTAATTGTCTGAGCACCAGTCACTGAGGAGCAGCAATGAGAAGGTGGTAATTATCTTGATATCTGCTTGAGAGCTTCCCAGGGGCATCTCAGAGAAAAACAGACTGCTGGCTTGTTTCAGTAGGGATCTTTTCAACTTTTTATCTAGGTGTGCAAAATTCTAAGAATGGATTAGCAACTATAATTCTTTTTATTGTGTATGGAAGATGTGAATAGTTCATATTGAGCAAAATTGCATTAAGTGCTTGTTTCTCAGAGTCATTAATTAGACTCCTACCACCGTAGAATTAATAATAAAATATTATTTCACCTTTTCATATTCACCAACTGATACATAGTGTTATGGAAACTGGAAAATATTGTGCCATACTTGGCTGCTATATTTAATACCCACCTACCCACAAGTGAGATCCAATAGTTTGGATTATTGTTAAAATTAAAAATACATTATAAATTTAATAAATATTCAGGCATTGTTAATATGCCCTGGGCTCATGTAATAGCAAACCATACCTTCCTGCTTTTTATTCAGCTGGACACTCAAGGTATATTCTAATATGTCTATTAGTGAAATATTAATTAAACTTAATGTATTTAATGTAATATTCTGGCAAATTATTTTATTTTTTTCTGACATCTGAATAGCTTTTGTATGTGATTTTTATACTGAGAGCAAACCTTGTAATGAATCTTTTGCTTTTCTTCCAGATATTCTAATGTTATTAACTTAGCAGCTGGTTGGGTATCTATTGACTTACTTCAACCTCCTCTTCTCTTATCCCATATCAACAATGAGATCTACACAGAGATTTCAAGTTTGTCATAAAACTCCTGAAACCTTTTTAAAAAAATATGCCAGGAACATACATTACATTAGCAAAACTGGAGAATATAATTTTTTTTCAATATTAATATTGTGTTAGTGATTCCAATGCAAAACAATATAGGTAAGAATTTTTATGAGTTGCCAGAAAGCTGATCTGAAAATATAATCAGTATGATTAATGGCCAGTTATTGAGTTTGGATGGGCATTTATTGGATTTGGCACCAAATCTTTTGTTAAAGAAGGAGAATGTGGCCCAATATGATGCTTTTCATAGTGGCTGAAAAATGGGAAGTTCAAAAGCAGGGCATGGAGGAAACAGATGTTGTTTGTTCATAGCTATGTGTGGGTTATCTTTTAGTTTTCATGTTATCCCCCTGTAAGATAAATAGACTGTATATTCCCCTACATTCTAGGAAGAGTGTGAGTTTGTTAATTTGTGTTGCTCTCCTATTGTTCGTAAAATGTTGCATAACAGATGTGGACTTTAAATATAAAACTGTAAATTAACCTCATCTAATCCTTCTCAGTGCCCTGGAGATGTATTTGATATAAATCCTATCACCCCAACAAATATGGTGATTAATTGTTGGAATTATATGACTATTTTGTAGTTTTAGGTAGGTACGTGATCTTTATCTACTTTCTCCACATTTTCAACATTCTGCATTAAAAACAACATTAGTTAATTTGATGAAAATGTAATCATACATCTCAGCAAAATTGTTACATCTGATATGAGGATTCTATTTACAATAATTTAGTTCTGAGCATGCCAAATTATATGCAAAGATCTCATGTTTTATTGAGCAATATTCAGTTAGTTATCCATTACCTCCGTGGTTTCTCACATTTAACACAAGTCAACTTAATCTCACAATAAAGCCATTTTTCCCATGAAACCTTTTCAGATTAGCAAACAGTAACAACCAGGGAGTTTGCATGGTACTAGAAGGTTAGCACTGTACTCAATAAAACATGCTAAAAAAAATCACCTCCTAATCTGAAGATGAGATAGTAAAACAGAAGCTTCTTTCCCCAGAAAAGAAAACAGTTGGGATGCTGGGAGACCAAGTTCAGACCAATATTTTTTCATATATAATTTTTATTCCTATTTTTTACCTACATATTCCTGCTTTCAGTTGGGTTTTTCCACATTTTCCTTTTCTCTAATATTATTTCTCAGCTTATTTCAGACATTCTGTAAGAGCCATTGTATAGGCTTTCTTGACCAACAGTAGGCTTTCAGACTTGCTATACTAGTAAAACTGGTTAATAAGGATGATTGTAGTGGAGGCAGAGGGACAATGAGCATTTGTTGCTAAAAATATCAAAACAGTCACTTCTCTTGAAGGCTTGTTAATGAAGATAAAGGAAAAACTGCAGGTGAAGATGGCTAGAGCTAAACTATGGTATTGTCAAAAGGGAGGTGTAAAGCTGTACTATTTATAGAGTATTTGGGGACTTGTATAATGAGTCAGAGCAAGGGTCTACTATTAGAAAGCAAGACTTTATCTAGTCCAACATCTGCCCTGTTTTAAAGGAGTTGGTCTATTTGAAGTTGTTTTTCAAGCGTTTGCCCAGCTCAAGGCTGTTTCAGAGATAAGGCAGCTCAGAAGCTGAAAGGGCATAGAGGCCTTAAAGCTGCCCACAGGTAGTTTAACCTCTGGCAGTAGTAGCTAAGCAGGCAGGATTCTGTTATCTAGACAGTCTTTCCTACTACAATATAATACACTATTTTTATTTAAAGGCTTCCTTTTTACAATCCTGTAGCCCCTATTCGGGGTAGAGTTGGGATGACTCCATCCAGTCACCCCAACTCTACCCCAAATAGGGGCTACAGGATTGTAAAATGGATGGAGCCGAGTGTATACTGGCTAGATGCCTTCCTGACGGGAATGGGACAACTTGCCACAACCAACTTCATACGGCCAACTCACCATGGCCAACTTGCTATAGCCAACTCCTCATGGCCAACTCACTGCAGGACAACTTGCCATGGCTAACTCGCTGCAGGACAACTCACTGTGGGACAATTTAACAATTCTATTTAATTATTTAAAATAGATAAAAATTATTTTAATTTTTGCCATTCACATTTCATTCTGTCCCTCCTTTGCATCCTTTCTTTAATGATTCTATTCCACCTTTTCTTTGATATTATTGTAACTCTTGACCCACAGCAAGTTGTCCTGTGGTGAGGAGGCCGTGGTGAGTTGTCATAGACCCTTCCTGACACCTGTGTGGAATTTGCAGAAGATTTTTTTTTGTGCCCTAGGAGAGAAATATCTATCACTACCTAAGATTGAACTTCTGAGTAGGAGGCAAATGTCTTCACCACTGGGCCACCATGCCACTTTCTACACCTACGTTTATTTAAATTGCTGCATTTATTTCTAAAAATGTATCTATTCCTGGGAGTCCCAAGGTGGTGCTCATTGGCATCCTACCTCCCCTTGGCCTTGCCTGATCCCATAATCTCTACTACATTTTAACATATTTAAAGGTAACTTTAAATAGAATGCAAAAAGAAGTGGCATGTAGCAAACTATGCAATTTTCTTTCATGAAATTATTTTCATTCCTATTCAGTCCTTTAAATTTCATATAAGCTCCATTGGCATGCTTAGAAAATAAACAAGTTGAGTGTCTTCAGCCCAGTGGTTCGTTTCAATGTATGTACCTTCCCATAAAAATGTATGGACCTACCCATAAAAATGACAAATATTTTGAGGAGCAACGTGGAAGTAATGGATCTATCGCCCCCATTTGCTTCTGATAATTTTTTCTTCCACTATATAACCTTCGCCCATGGCAATAATTTTTTTTGAATTATCCTGAAAATCAATTTTTCCTAGCCAACGAACTCTGACACATAGATCATCACATGTCTGCTTTATGCAAACATTTGTCCTTTTTTTCTCTCATAATGCATTTCTTATGTTTTTGAGCATGTGTCAGTAGTTGCTATTAACAACTGTCAGAGATTTTACAAGGTCACATGCAAAAGCTTTTCTTGGCTTGGAATATTTAATTATGTATGTTAGGGATTGGACTTTACACATCGACAAACATTTATTTTCATCTGTCCTTCATTTTCCATATTCTTAGGGCAGCAAAATCTTTTCTAGAGAGGAAGGCTTTTAAATGGACAATTTGGTATCCTCTATTTTAGTTGCATGACATACAGCTCCAATCACCTCTAGCTAGTTGGCCAATGGCAAAGATTTATGGGGAATTGTAGTTCAAATCACATCACGTTATGTATTCTTGCTTTGCAATGTACTTAGCTTCAGAGAAAGAGAGTTAAATCAGCTGTAAGGAAGAAACTGAGTTGCTTTATACCTTGTGAAGAACGCCCCTCCCCAATAATGAGAGTGAAGCTTCATAAAATTTGGTAATATTTTGTATTTACTTAAAATACACAAGACTGTATTTGCACCCTACACTAAGTAATGGTTGGATAAACATCTTAATTTGTTAAATATGTTTTATGGTTTATAAAGTATATTGGCTACATTTCTAACAAAGCAACAAACAGGTAAACTACATTCTAGCTTAACACATTCCTGGACGCAATCAAGGCCTTGTATAATCTACCACAAACATAAAAGTGAGACATAATAAAAACATGAGACTATTTATTAGTCATTGTATGCCTTAGCAACCAGTGCAATACAGACTGAAAAATTTGTGGATTATTTTGAAGGAATGACAGATTCAGCCAAGTAGATATGTACCCGATTTAAAGTAAAATGGTGTGGTGGAAGCGATGATTAACTATGATTAGCAATTCTGCTTTAAAGAACAAAGGTAGACCTTATTTTGACAGTTTGATGATAACCAATTATGTCGGGAAGTCAGGATAACTTGAAGGAAGAGAGAAAAGAAACAATGGGCTTGACCAAGAGCCATCCCATCATGTTTCGTGTTGGACTCAAACACCACGAACTGTTAAAAGAATGACTATACATTTGCAGGAGTAAAAGAAAAATAATACAGGTAGTCCTTGACTTATGGCTACAATTAAGCCCAACATTTGTTAAGTGAGTTTTGCCCCATTTTATGACCTTTCTAACCACAGTTGTTAAGTGAACCATTGCAGTTGCTGTTAGTAACACGGTTGTTAAGTGAATCTGGCTTTCCCATTGACTTGGCTTGTCAGAAGGGGATCTCAAAAGGGGATCATATGACACTGCAACCCTCATAAATATAAACCAGTTGCCAAGCATCTGAATTTTGATCCCGTGACTACAGGGATGCTGTAATGGTTGTAAGTTGAAAAATGGTCATAAGTCACTTTTTTCAGGTGCATTGTAACTTTGAATGGTCAGTAAATGAATTGTAAGTTGAGGACTACCTGTATCTACAAAGTTAACTTGCAGAAGATGAAGGAACTAGCACTAAAATTAAAATACCAGATCTTGATGAAACATTAGAAGAAATTCCTACCGTGTTTCCCCGAAAATAAGACACTGTCTTATATTTTTTTTGGCTCCCAAAAACACACTAGGTCTTATTTTCAGGGTAGGTCTTATATATTTATGGTGCCAAATAGTGGGTGTGAGTGTGTAGGGGGAGGTGTTTCGTGGGTGCACGGTTGCTCCCTGAAAAGTCTTCCTGGAACTGGAGATTTACACTAGGTCTTATTTTCGGGGTAGGTCTTATTTTCGGGGAAACACGGTACTACAAATTTTTCACCAGCCAGATAAGCTTTATTAGAAGTGGAAATCACGTCATTGATCCTGTCTTCCAGAGAGGCACCTATCATCTTGCTATCCCAGCTTCTAGGCAAGATGATATCGTGCATCGGGATTGTCCCGTGGGCCCGCTTCCATTCCCGAACCCTGCAGTGGTTCCTGCTCCCATTCCAGAAGTCGGGCAGGGGTGATTCCCCGAGGAGAGTTTGCATCCCCTTGTCCGTTCTTCGTTCTCTCCCTTGGTGGCAGGCCCAAACCATGGCCCAGGGATGCCTGTACAGGGAGCCCCAGAGACTTACAGTCACCACAGATGCCAGTCTGTACGGTTGGGGGCCCACTTGGGGCCCAGGTCACCCAGGAAGGTGGTCTCGAGAGGAGCTCACCCACAACATAAATTGGCTAGAGCTCAGGACGGCCCGCTTGGCGCTCAGGGCTCTGAGGCAGGAGGTGGTGGGGAGACATATTCTTCTTCTCACGGACAATGTCGCTACCAAGGCCCACATAAACCGACAGGGGGCACCCGCTCCAGATCTCTAATGCAGGAGGCAACTCAATTGTGCAGGTGGGCAGAGAGACACCTGTTGTCCCTACGAGCAGAACACATCTCGTGAGTGTCCAACGTGCAAGCAGACTGGTTGAGCAGAGCCACAGTCAATCAGTCGGAATGGCGACTGCATCCCAGTCTGTTTCAGGAGATGATGGAATGCTTCAGCCGTCCGGTTCTGGACCTTTTTGCATCGCCGGAGAACTCCCAACTCCCAAGGTTCTTTACATGGTTCCCGGCACTGGGAATGGAGGGAGTCAACGCTCTCCGTTGCAGGTGGCCCCAGGGAGTATTGTATGCCTTCCCCTTCCCTGATCCTGGGGCTATCAGGAAGGTCCTGATAGAGAGGGCAGAAGTTCTGTTGGTAGCCCCTTACTGGCCCAGGCGTCCTTGGTTTGCCGACCTGGTAGGCCTGTCAGTCACCAGACCCTGGAGAATCCCCTTGCACAGGATCTCCCTCAGCCAAGGCCCCATAGAGCACCCAGATCCAGCTTGGTTTGACTTGTCTGGCAGTTGAGCGGGGGATCCTAAAGCGGGAGAAGTTTTCCAGTAGGGTCATTCAGACAATCCAGGTGGCAAGGAGACCTTCCACGACTAGGATATATAATGCAACATGGAAGTTTTTCTGCGCTTGGTGTTCTAGTCACCAACTGGACCCCATGGTTGTTTGGCTTGCCAGGGTGTTGGAATTTCTGTAGGATGGGTTGGACAGAGGCCTCGCCCCCAATACCTTGAAGAGACAGGTGGCGGCCTTGGCCTCAGTGATTTTGGTCGGAGACTCTACTTCCCTGGCCCAACACCCTAGGGTAAAGACTTTTCTAAGGGGAGCCACGAATTTGAGGCCACCAGTGGTCCACCACTACCCCACCTGGGATCTGCCTAAGGTCCTTAAGACACTAACGGCTTCCCCCTTTGAACCCTTGCATAAAGCTAGCCTTTGCCTACTCACATGCAAGGTGGCGTTCTTAGTGGCCATTACATCGGCCAGGCATATCTCGGAGTTGGCGGCCTTATCCATCAGGAAGGATCTATGTGTATTCCATGCAGACAGGGTGGTTCTGAGGTTGGACCCTACCTTTCTGTCCAAGGTGAACTCCTTGTTCCATCGTTCCCAGGAGTTAATTTTGCCTAACTTCTGTCCAGAACCTACCCATGCTCTGGAGAAGAAATAGCACACCTTGGACGTTAGGAGGGCTCTCTATTTACATTAAAAGGACCTCTTCCTTGAAGGACTGAGTCCCTGTTCATTTCCTTCCAGCCGTCAACTTTGGGGCGCAAGGTGACACCTTCCACTGTGGGTCGCTGGCTCAGAGCCTGCATTGCGAAAGCCTATGAGTTACAGAGCCTTCCTGTACCCAGGAGAATCACTGAGCACTCAACCAGAAGTGCTGCAACCACGCAGCCTGGGCCACACAGGCATCGGTTTTGGACATTTGTAGAGCTGCAACTTTTTTTTTTTAATTACATTTATATGCCGCCCTTCTCCGAAGACTCAGGGTGGCTTACAATTTTGGAGCACAACCCAATGCGCTCAGCAATAGCCTTCATTCCATTGTATATGCCTGCTTATTACTAAGCGGCATTTTTACAAAGTCAGCTTATTGCCCCCAACAATCTTGGGTCCTCAATTTACCTACCCCGAGAGGATGGAAGGCTGAGTCAACCTTGAGCCTGGTGGGATTCGAGCCTACAGTAATTGTAGACAGCTGGATCTTAAGAGCAGGCATTTAACAGCCTGAGCCACCAAGGACTCATAACTTGGTCATCTGTGATCCCATTCATAAGACATTACAAAATTGACTCATTTGCCTCAGCAGAGGCGTCCTTTGGCAGGTGAGTCCTGCAGGGGGTTCATGTAGACGTGGGGACCTCCGACCAATCCGGTTCCCACCCGTAGGACAGCCATCAGCCAGCTTTGGTATGTCCCATCCTGGATTCTCCCTTCGGCTCAGTGGAGAACGGGCGTTGGTCCTACCTGAACGCTTCTTCTCGGGGAGCCGAAGGGAGAATCCAGTCCCACCCTGTATTCCATCAGGTCAGAGTGGGGAGGCAGTGTCCCTTTTTTTTCACAGTGCAAAGTGGACCATTGTTTGCAGACAAGGAGCAGCTGTTTTCGCTTCTACATTGTTCAGAACTGGGGACCGTTACCAGGGGGTGTGTCCTCAGTTTTTTCAACTCGGTCTGCAGAGCTAGGAGACTAGAGACTACCCATCCTGGATTCTCCCTTCGGCTCCCCGAGAAGAAGCGTTCAGGTAGGACCAACGCCCCTTTTCATATTTGTCTTTATATACATGTGTGTATATGTATTATGTGTATATATGTGTTATATATGTGTATCAGTAGATATATACTTCCTTTTGAGAGCAGGCAACAATTTCATTTTTAATGTGAGGCAGTGTGCTCTCTGTAAAAATGACAATAAAGGTTCTGTCTCTCTCTCTCTCTCTCTCGCACACACACACACACACACACATCTATCCATCTATCCATCTATCTAAACAGATCCTACATGAGCGGCAGACTAATTGACTCCTTACTTTGTCTAACATTATAGTTCTAAAATTACATACGAGTTGAACTACTGGAATCACATTGATTATATATGTTTCTGGACTCGGCCATCAAAGTTTATAAATTATGTTTTATGTATATGTGCTGTATCAATCCAAACCATCCATGATGGTTTATAAACCATGTTGTATGAATCTAGCAACTTTTGGCTTAGTTAATTAACAGTGGTGAAACAAAATAACACAGCATGCAAATGTTAATATCTAACAAAACTTCCATTGAGTGGAGGATAAAATATTTCAACACATCTGGAAGATACCAGGATTAGAAAGTTTGGGTGGGGAGTTTAGTAAGATAGAAAGACTGAAAAAAAGATACAGGAAATGGGCTAAATAAAAAATTAGTTGCAATGTGAGAAGAGAAGAAAAGAACTCAAAAAGAGAGAGAAAAAGCTGAAGAATCCCAAGAAAAAGAAAATAAAAGAGTTGAAGTATCCTTTTGCTATATATATAGACATGTCAATCTTGGTCTACTGTGAGGTTTTATTTTTGCTTGGTCTTTCTTTGCAAACCAAAACAATCACATCTCTTTCAACATATGAGTCACAGCTCTCAAGATGCCTCCATAATATTAGAGCCAAGGTGTTGATCACCTGTCAGAAGCTAATGCTGAATGAAAAATACTATGGGAAAACAAACACCCACAGTTCTCTCAGGTAAAAGAATGATTTGTGTTTTGGGGAGCAAAAACTAGAGTGGATACAACTTGGAATGGAATGAACAGATCTCAGCATATTCATACGACTCATTCCATATAGAAAATGAAGTAATCTCAAAGATTTTTCCTCATGAGGAGAGCAAAATGGCACACAACTGGGTAATTTATGTTGCTTCATAGTCAATGAAGCTTGCATACTTTAAGCATAGTTTTCATGATTTGGATTGTGGTAGTGAGTTAAACTCCTTGTCCCATTTCAGACTTCCCAGTTAAATAGTTTCTCACAGGAATGCGCTCTTCTGTAGAAAATGCCAGTGCTGCCTCATGCAGCAGCATGGAAAAAGGAAATATTAAATTATTAATTATTCAAATAATAATTAATATTGCACGTGTAAGTTCTGGATATGCATGAATATAAGCAACAGGGCTTGAAGACTATGGGTGATGAAAGGCCATATTTCAGAGAATTATAATTGCCCACTCTCATTAATTGTTTTACTCAGTAACTTAATACAAAGAAAAGCAAATTACAAAGCTCCTGTCTTAAAGAGTTTGCAACAAAATGCAATAGTGACAATTATGAAGAGAGATTAACAGAGAAAGGGTTGTAGAAGCTAATTATTTTCACTTCTGCTTCAATAGGTCTATCCAAATCATATTTTTGCAGATTGGATATGACGTATATTAGTGAGGGGGAAAACCTTGGTGGAAACATTAGAAGTTCTAAATTTTATTCTTTTCCTTCTAAGGTTGGAGAAAAAGATTGAAGAATGCCCTTTTCAAAGCACACTAGTGTGAACCAAGCACCACTATTTAAAGCACTGATTACAGTCATAATTAGGACTGGGATTGTGATTGTAAATTGTTATGGTTGTAAGTCAAGGCCCCATGTGACCGGACTTGATTTTACAATTGTTTTTATGATGGTTGTTAAGCAAGTCACTTTAGTTGTCAGGTGAACCACATGGTTATAGGTGCAAATGTTATTGAATGGACTTTGGGGTTGTAAAATGGCAAAAAACATTGCAAAATGTGATCATGTGACCATGGGATGCTCCAGCCAGACATAAATGTGAGCCAGTTACGAAGCACCCAAAATGTAATCATATGACCATGAGGTAGTGCAGCAGTCATAACTCATGAGCAGTCAGGTTGGTAGTAATTGTTTTTTCTGCAGTCCTAATTATCCTCTGAAGTCTGTCCTGTTGGGTTGCAGAACCAAACCAGACAGTTATAGAGGTGAAGATGATAGGCTCAATAATACCTCTGTAGAACTGTATGTCCTCGACTGAAGGCAGGTTGGTAGTTATTGAAGAACTGGATATGTTTTACTAAGAACTGAATATGTTTTACTGAGAAGAAAAGCCCAAAAGGGAAGACTTGATAGCAATCTTCCAGTAGTTGAAAAGCTGCCATAGAGAAAATGAGCAGGACAAAAGCAGAGATCCAAACTTGAAATAATGATGAATTTCCTAACTTTGAAAGTTATTAATTGGTGGATGACAGGGATTTTCAGTTAAATGTTGGGATAATCTGGGGGGTTAGAGCTGGGGTCCCCATGCCATGGCATAATACTGGGCCTTGAACCTGTTGGAATTGGGTCGTGGAAGTGGCAGGTGAGCACAGATGCACATCCCCACCTATGTGAGCACTAATGGAGCGGTGCACGTGTGTGCCCACCACTCACATAGAAGTCCTCTCCTCCCCCCTCCAGACAGTCTGCAAAGCCAAAAAGGTTCGAGAAGTCTAGGTTAGTGTGAGAGACCTCCAGGGAGCCTTCTACCCAGGGGCAGGGAGACCACAAGTTTGCCTTGTTTTTTAGCTGTCCACAGTCATTAGATCAACCAATTTATGAGGGTGCCCTTAACATGCTTTCTAAGTTCCAGTTCTATTCTTAACAGTATGCTTAAAATAGCATATTTAGGATTGATTACATCAGTCTCTTAACCTAAAAGAACTCAGCCTCACACATGGAATTTGCCTTCAGAGACTTGCTTTTTTCCTTTGAAAGTCTTATTTGTAGACTTTGAGACAAGTTGTTTTCACTGAGGGAAAAAAGTGTGGGAAGAAAACTTAATGATCACCACTGTCATTCTTTTTGCTGCAATAAAGCAATTATCACCAGCATATGGCTACTCTTTGTTAAGAAAGTAGAAGGGCCAGTTATTATTGGCCAGTTATTATTAGTCTAACATATCAAATATGTATCTACATTTTAATAGCATGCCTTTATATCAAAGCATAGTGGCATATCAATAAAAGTAGATGAATTTTGCCTTGATGCATGTAATTAATCAAAATGCAATATAGAAGGAAATTTGCTCAGTTGTAAAATCTATGACATCTAAATATGGGATATGTAAGTCTGTATTTAAAATAAACTGACCCCTCATTGCTAGTCTCTAGAGATCTGGTAGGACTCAATTGGAGTAGCTCTGTAACCTGATTATCAAGTATGTGAAAAAGTGTCTGATAGTTGGAAAAATGCTATTCTTGTTCTTCCATACAAAGGGGAGAAAGCTAATGAATACAAAAGCTGCAGGAAACTTAATTGGTTAAGTGTGCCTGGAAGATATTTTGCAGAATTCTCATCAAAGTACTAAGAGAAGTGACAGTGAGCAAGAATTGAGAAGCCTAATGTATCTTTATGCCAAGCAGAGGGTGTACACAAAGTTGTTTTGCACTTTAACGGGTCTCTATGAGAGGTATAAGCATGAGTATATATCACACATTTATTGACTTAAAGCTTATGATAAAGTGAATGAGCTTGAATTATGAAATACTTTGCATAAATATGGAGCTGGCAGTTACTCAATAGAATAAGAAAGAAATATGATGGAAATACAGCATGGAAGATAATTAATGGAGTGCATAGTGGAAAAGTTCAACATTGTCAACATGAGACAAGAATATATTCTCTTTTATTTAATAAATTTATGAATACATGTGTAAGAAATGCTTGTAGTGATGTTGGAGACATAAATGTAGGATTTCTTTTTTGTAAGTTGAAATATCAAATGATTTACCACGATTGTATAATGCAACAAGAAGTATGGAGCTAACATTTAATATATCAAACACTAAAGTTCATTACTTTTAAGAAAAATGAAATAAATAAATACATAAATAGTGGACAATTTTTTAAAAAATTGTGTACTTTGGTAGAGCATTTAGTGAAGATGGGAAAATGGATGAATTACAAAATGTAAATACAAGTAAAAGTGGTAGTTAGTAGTCTATTATGAGGAAGAAATGTTTTCTATAAGAAGCAGAAATGGGTGTTTATAAGAGTGTGTTTCTGTCCACTTTGTTATGAGAAGTGAGGGTTAGCACTGTAAGAAAAAGATAAAAGTAAACTGAATGTAGTGAGGATTGGGAATTCTATATAGTAAAATAAGAATGGAATTGATCAAAAAAGAATAAGTGATGAATGAATAGAAATGGAATTAAAAATGAGTGACCAGTAAGGAAGTACATTCAGGCTTTTTGGTCTTATAAAGAAAATGATACAAAACAAGTTTGTGAAGAGAAGACTGAATGTGTTGAGAGAAAGACCAAGAAACTCAGAATTGAATTAAGTTGATGAGATCTTCAGAAAGAGAGTGGCGAGAGGTTTAAAGAAAAAAGACAAAGTATACATTGCTCTATAGGCATGCTACAAGCAGGAATGATTTATAAGAATAGGAAGGTATGGAGGATTATAGTGGATGGTGTTGGTATGAACTAGAGTTCTTTTACTTTTCTTGAATTTTTCCCTTCCTACCTCAACTTTCTGTGGCATACTATTTCTTACATCTACCTGAGCATTGCTTAATGCTGGAATAGTGTGAGATCATGCATGTACTATATGTATATAAAAGTAGCCCACAGTAGCCTACCTGTGGGCTACTTATGACCTGGATTTGAAATTCCCATGCTTGCTGCCCCTCTCCTCTTGCAGTCACATGACTGCACTTCCGGTGGTCAGCAATTACATCCATTGGCAGAGTCCTGCAGTCACATTAACATGTTTTATCATGGTTTTGGTGAAAACCAGCATTTTACTTTCAGCTTTATGGTCATAGGCTCACTTAATGATTACAGTTGCCATTTTATGACTGCATCTGCTTAACAGCTGCTGCAAAAAAGAAGTCATAAAATCAAGCTGGTCACATGATTAACTCATTTAAACCACAAATTACACCACAAATTAGTAATGGGCAGGCTCCATTACTATTGTAACTAGAGGATTTCCTGTATATAAATAATTACATGATTATGCATTAGAATAGGATAACTTTATCTAACAATAGTCTAGTCTCTCAGTGGGCTGAAGATGATATCCTGATTTTTGCTAAGTGTTAAGTTGAGCCCTGTAATCATGACAGATTCATTAGAACTGATGCTCAGGTTTCTACAGGGAGCATTAGAAGCTATAGGGACCAATTATAATTGATTCTCTTTTTCCTTTCTTCAGAAGACTGTTGTCAGTTATGACAAAAATTAAAATCTGATCCATCAATTGTTTTTCAGATTCAGATGGGGGATGTGAAGCTTGCTTGGAAGCATGCAAATATATTAAATAAGAGATACATCAAAGTAGATTATAGTATATGAAGGACAGAAATTGGCAACTTTGTCAATTTGTCAATGTAAGATATATCAGATGTAGATTTGATTGTGTGATTTTTTTTAGGAATTAATGTATTTTTTTCCATTAATTTTCTCATAAATATGGCAAGCCCCTGACATATAAGGTATTGAAAGTTGTTCTCCTAGCCTTGCTTAAAATATAGTATTGACTATTCATTATATTCCCATTCTTGAATTATTTTGTGAACTGATTTATGTTAATGTTACTATTATCCTAGAATAATGAAAATGAAATTGGTATTGTTGTAGGGATTAGACAAGTAGTTGGGTGCTTTGGATTCAGGCTGCAGGTCCATGGAAATCACAGACACCAAGTTTAATACTACATCTTTACTAAAAGGGTTTTGAAACAGAACACCAATGGCAAAAAGTATGAACAAACAAGAAGGCAGCTACAATATGGTAAACAGAATTGTAACTAAAGGAGCTGTATGATATATAATTCTCTTATATGGGGGGTTGGTGTGACCTCGATTTGTTCCTTTGGTGAGGCACTGTTCTTTCTGGCCAATAGTCTTGTTAAGCATCTTATTCAATCTCCTCTTGCATTGGGGGTGGGGAGGAATGTTATCACCTCCTCTTTGTCTTCTGAGGCCAGTAATAGCTGTCTTTTCTGTTTGCTAGAAAACTCTTCCACTTGTATCCCCTGAGGCTAATAATCAGAGGTGGTATTCAGCAGGTTCTGAGAACCAGTAGCAGAAATTTTGAGTAGTTCAGAGAACCAGCAAATACCGCCTCTGACTGGAGATTTTACAGTATCCTTCCCCTGTCCCGCCCACCAAGCCACGCCCACAGAACCGGTAGTAAAAAAAATTTGAATCCACCACTAGTGAATGTGCTATTCTTTAACTTCCAAGTCTGAGGTAGCCATGACAGCAGGTGATACATGTCAGGCCTGTATGCAATAAGAACATTTACATCCATGATGGAAAAGTGAACATTCTATGACTGTGACCTAGATATACAATGACCAAAATGTAGTCTTTTTGGAGATTTGCCCTCTGAGTTTCAGATTCAGCATCAGACACAATACCAATAACATGTAGGTGATGTAGTTGCAATCACTTGAGAGAACTTTGCTTGAACAAAACTTGTACAGTTTTGATAGCAACGGGATATGAATTCTTATATATGTAGGTGGACCAGACAAGTTATGGAAGATGTATAGAACAGAGCATTTCACTGCCTCATGCCCCCTAGACTTCATCTTGGGTCTGGTGGTGTAAGAAACACCAAAGATTTAGATTCTGCAAGTCATGAACTTCTATGCTCAGAGGGTCAAAATTGGATCTGCATAGAGGTTTATGGGTTTGTCTCAGTATCAGCCCTGACTCAGAAAAGTATACTCCCACTAGATTTGATCTGAAATAGATGAGGCATGGTATAAATATGGAGGATGTTGACCTCTATCATCTGTTGTGGTCAGGACACTTTTCAGTCACATTACAGTCATGAACAGTCTGAAACTCTTTAAGGGAGTGGAATTCGTTAAAATGGACTGTTCCAGATGTACAAGGGATCCAAATACTTTTGAGGATGTTTGAGAGCTTCTGATAATTTTAGCAGGCAGTTCCATTTTGTTGATTGTTGGTACAAGGTGCTTGAGATGGTTGCATTTATGCCCTGCTTATGACCCTCCCTAGACCAGGAAATCCCCTACCAGTATAACTGAACTACTGCAATTTTTCCTTGTAGAGTTGACTTTGAAAATGACTCAAAACCTCCAGCTGCTATAGAATGTGCCAGCCAGACTGCTGGTGAATGAAACCTTCTATTGCACAATTATACTTAATTGCAGTTTATAGTGCTGTTTAAAGTCCTATATAATGTGGCACCTTATTATTCTTCCCATTTTGTATGGACAAGTGGAGAGGGTCGCTTAAGATCCTACCCATGCAAAGTTAAAAGGGGTACATACCAAAAGTTAGGGAAGATGTAATGGCATGTGACAAGAACCTGGAAGACCAGACAAAGAGATGTTACTAAGGGAATGGTCAGATAAAATACAGCATAGCCCACAGCTGGATAGTGACATAGCAAAATATCTCCCTAATTTCTTCGGCTATAATGGAGGTGAAGAAAAAAAAAAGTGTTTTCAGACTTGTAAGATTCTGTCGGTGTAGCTTTACAATAAAGTAGAATTATCTTATCTGGTTGGGTTTCTTATCTGGTTTGCTCCATGAGGCTGACAGACTCTAATCTTGATCTACCCATTCCCAGTCTGATACTTGTGCCACAGACTAGATTGCATCGACTACTTTGGATTGTCCAGTTGAAACAAGGAGGCTTCAGCAACGTATCTTCCTAAAATATATCTCTAATGCTCTTTGATGCCATGAGTTGTCTTGTGTGGAAGAAACAAAGAAATATTCTATGTACTTTCATCACAACATGTTTGTTCACTTGGGACTGTTGCAACCGCAATCATCCCTTGGTGACCTCCCGCCATGGAGACAGCAATGCTGTGGAGAAAAACATCATAAGACTGGCATCTTTTTAAAAAATGCTATTATATATCAACAGTATCACTCTTCTTTAAAGGTAGCAGAGCAATCAATATTACTTCATTTTATAATTTATTCCAATTTTCATACAAAATAAAATGCAGTTTAAAATCAGAATTTGAATTTAGCATGTGAAGGAAAGATGATGACTGAAGTTGCTTTCAAATTGTTTATTACAAACATGAATATTAGAATCTGCTTTCCTCCCTTATTAATTTATTAATTTAATATATTATACACACACACACACACATATGTATATGCCTTTTGTCACTATTGGTATTGTGGAATAAGAATAACACATAAGAATAAAGGGCCTTGGTGGCTCAGGCTGTTAATTGCCTGCACTTAAGTTCCAGCTGCCTACAACTGCTGTAGGCTCGAATCCCACCAGGCTCAAGGTTGACTCAGCCTTCCATCCTCTCGGGGTAGGTAAATTGAGGACCCAAGATTGTTGGGGGCAATTAGCTGACCTTGTAAAAATGCCGCTTAGTAATAAGCAGGCATATACAATGGAATGAAGGCTATTGCTGAGCGCATTGGGTTGCGCTCCAAAAATTGTAAGCCGCCCTGAGTCTCCGGAGAAGGGCGGCATATAAATGTAATTTAAATAAATAAATAAACACCTCAAAGCAAAGAAAGCAACTTGACAAGAGCAGTTGGCTTATTTCTGTAATATGGTTTCATTGGAACTTTCACACCTCTAGAAAAAGGCCATTTGTGTAAGAAAAGGATGAAAGAATGTCATTGGCTGGGGGAAAAAAAGGAGACTATATTGAAATATTTGAGAGGCTATTATGCACAAAATGTTCCAGGATGTAAGACTACATTCACTGAGTAAAAATTGCAGGAAACCACACTAGCCACTGAGCCCATTTTCACTACATAGTGAAAACGATGGGCAATTCAGGAACATGCATAGCATCTGTGGACTGCAAGCCTGCCAAAGATGAGGGTTAGAAATACAGAGCCAACTTATCTATTTACTATTTGTCAGATAGGGTGATCATGTGCTACAGAACCTTGCTTAAAAAAGGACAGGTTAGAATTGAGATGGATCGAAAATAGGACAGCCCCAATAAAAGGGATGGCATCAAGTTACTGTTTACCATTCCTGCTTTATTTGCAAACAATTAGATTCAATATTTCAATTTTTGCTTAGCAAAAACCAAGACTGTTATTGCACCTTATGGTACAATTATGGTATTTTATCACAGCATTAGCTTTCACGGAGCAATTTGCTTTATCAGGTGCAGCAGGCTGTAGTCTGCAAAAGTTCATTCCATAATAATTGTGTTAGTTTGTTAGGTATAAAAGATTTTTGGAATAAATATTATTTCTTTCTGAATTGTGTAAATGAATTGATAACATATTTTAAAATGCTGAGTGAAGAAAGCCTTTAACCAAGAACCAATGCCCCCCCAATCAAAGGTTCCTACTAATATAACATAATTATTGTATATTACTAGGATTAATAGTGACAATGTTTTGTATTTGCTAGTGCCAGTGCTAAAAATGCTTTGTCATCTACATCGTGGACTACAGTTGTGGTGGTGAGCAGGTTTCAGTGAAAAAACAAAGCAAATGTCATAACTGTACCATCTCACCCTGCCTGCTTGTGCTGTTATGTGCCTAACTACATAATTAATAAAAGATAACATCCACATTGGACACTATCAAAAATAATATGAGAGATGAGAAACACCCATTCCAATTTAAATTGAGGATCTATTGAAATATTCAGTCAAATGTGTGAGGGTATAGACTGAACTGCATTCCTATATTAAGCCGCTGAAAATTTGACTGTAGTCTGTTGATTACATTGTGATTCACATAACATACTAAACTGAAATCAATCTAGCTACCTTATATCGTAGTGTGGCCTCATGAAAACCAAACCAATATAGATGGGATCAGGGTTGATGTCTATTTCTCCATTTTTATTATCTGAGAATTTAACATGACCATCTGGAAATTTGCAGCACTTTCAACTAAGCTGTGGTGGCGCAGTGGTTAATATGCAGTACTGCAGGCTACTTCTGTTGATTGCCAACTGCCTATAATTTGGCAGTTTGAATCTCACCTGGCTCAAGGTTGACTCAGTCTTCTATCCTTCCAAGATCGCTAAAATGAGGACCCAGATTGTTGGGCGCAGTATGCTATAAACCACTTAGAGAGGGCTATAAAGCAATGTGAAGCGATATATAAGTCTAAGTGCTATTGCTATTATTAGCAACTTCCTCTAAACTAGAAAGATTGATGTCATCAATTTGCAGAAGGGGGCATGTTGAGATGTTGGCACATGTGCATCTGTGCCCATATTCACTTTATGCCTTGACCTCTTTGTTTAAATACTTGAACAGGGCATTTGTGTTTCTCACATGGGTTAGGATGAAATGTAATGAAGGTAATTAAAATGGAATTGCCAGAAAGGCTTTTAAGCCATCATTCTAGCTCTCCAAGGAAGATGGATCGTCATCTGTAGGAGTAGACCTCCCATTAATTTGTGCTTTGTAAGAGGGAATACTATTACATTCTTGCTGCAAGCCAAAACTTCTATAGTATTTTCTGTCTCAAGGGCCCAATTTCAGATAGTAGAATTGACTTGTGGGATGGGGATCAGCTGTGTCATTTTCTAGTCTGCCTATTGGGCTAGCTCCTCACAGCTCTGTGTTTCATGTAATATGGGTCATTGGCACAGCAAAGTTTGAGTATACCAAAGCTGGGTTTGGATAGGTAGAAAACAGGTGCTTAGGACAGATTTTATTTCCCTTTTATCCAAGGCACAATTTTTTTTAAACTGTTTTGAATGGAAATAATTATTTTCACTTTTTTGGGGGAAGGGAACAGGTTAAGGAAACTTCACCTTACCATCTCTGTAGTCTGCCTCTCCGCCCGCCAAAACCCCCTCAACGTTTACCTTTTAATGATTCCCATCATTAAAAATGAACAGTGTTGTTCTCCATAGCACTTGAAGCTATGACAAGAATCCATGGTTGTTTTACAGATGGTGATCCAAGTTTGAAATAAGGATGTATTTCATGGCCCCAAGAGCCATGAAACCATTAAGCAGTGGAACTCCTGCCTCTGAAGTTGTGGCTGTTTCATCACTGGAGGTTTTCCTGATGAGTTTGGGTAGCTATTTGTCTGGGATGATAAGAAGATTCCTGTGCTGTGCAAAATGTTGGATTAGAAGACCTTCCCTTGATTTTGTGAGCTCAAAGAGAAAACAAAATAGATCCTTTTTCCTTTATCCAGAATTTCACTTGGAATTTAAGCCCTAGGAGATTGAAGGTATCCCTTTTGTTTTGCCCTTTTCCATGATGAATAGGGGCAAAGTTAATTGGAACCATTTCTGGCACATTAACTAGGACATATAAACTCTTAAGTCAAATACAGAGTCACCTTTTCTGCTATTGTGGCTTTCAAAAGTTGGATTAGTAGGGCTATATAAGGTTGTCTTGTGACCTTTCAAAAAGTCACATCCAGATATACAGCATGATGCTACAGTTCAAGGCTATTTCATAACACAGAAATGGGCTGCAATTAAGGCACAGCCAGGCCTTTTCTCTGCCAAGAGCTATACTTGCCTTCAGAAAAGTGGAGGGCAACAATTAGTTGGCAAAAGAGCAGCTAAGATCAGGAACCTGGCAAAAGCTGGACAGTGAGGTTGATGGTTAGAATTGAATAGCTATTGAAAGAGAGAAAAAAGACTTATTCACCAGTGTTATTATGTTACTATTGCTCAGAGAAAAGCAGCCACCATTTCACCAACCTAGAAATGGTGCTTGCTATCATTTAACAGTAAACATGAAAGCAATATATTTTGCTGTGAAATCAGCAAAGTTATAAAAAAAATCCAACAAGTGCTGTGAATGCCACAGAATGCATTTTCTAAAGTAGATGAATTGACCAACAGCAATATTCAGTACTTGCCTCCCTTTTTAAACAATAGACTTGAAACAAATGATCATTGGAAACATAATTTCCTATAGCACTTAGATTACAACATGAAGTTACAGCCGATATTTGTCAGATACAGAATCAAATATCAAGCTGATGCTTGAGGATGTACAGTGGGATCTAATTTTGGAATCTACTGTCATATAGTTATGATTAATGAAGATATTACAATATTCCTTTTGTAATTCTTCCTAACCATTTTCATTCTGTCTGATGAAGTAAATAAGATAGAGAAGATAAGATAACTTTATTGTCATGTTTTTTACTGTGAGTACACCGGCCCACATTAAAAATGAAATTCTGTTGCCTGCTCTCAAGAGAAAGTGTATATCTGCCCAAACACATACATTACACACATATACACATGCTTTATACATGCATAAATCTATACTTGCATCATACATACATCTATACTTATTAAACACTGTCCATTTTTGAATACATAGCGGAAAGAGGAAAAGAGGAAACTTGAGAGTTTACCTTTTATAAAGTACTTTTTGATATTTGAGCAGAGGCTGCAAAATTACTGTTTTGATCTTGAAACAGTTGATGCTGAAATCACACCTTTGCCACAGAATGTGGCTGATATCCAAAAGCTAAACATGATTGGACCTGGTTAGTATTTGGATGAGACTCACAGTACTTGAAGGAGAACAGTCAGTAATCCTGAGGCATGAAAGATAGGGGGGAAATATCCCAACAGAAGGATATAATTGCTTATCATTATCAAGAAAAATGTATGGTTACATCCTTGCTGTCATGAGGTGTTTACTATCATTTAAAGGATATCACTCTTACTGCTTATGTGAGATTTTCCTAAGACAATTTACCTCATAAACTAAACAATAGTTTTTGTATTATTTAAAATCCAATTAGTTCCACACAACAACAAGTCTTCTGGTTTTTTCTTACAATGAATCAAATCCTTGCAGGGAAAATAAGGTTTAGGAATGTTAATATGCTGTTAAAGTGTATTCTAAAAGTTTGTCTACATCTCTACTTAAGTCTCTGAACTCTGCAAACCAAATGGAATTCTGAATTCCTGGAAGGAAGTATGTGCTAGATTCTAAAGATTAAATTAATTATCTCTCAATTTTGAATTGGCTTTGTACTGAGTGAGAGAGAGAAGTTTATTGAAGGCAGGTTGAAATGAGTAATTGCGATAGTATGAATGACCAGGGCAAGAGTTGCTTGTTTCATCATATTCATCTCTGATTCTGTTTAAGCACATAATCTAAAACAAAATGGATACAAGTAGTTTTAAAGGAAGACAGATGACAACAGGCTTTTGAAGCCTCAAATTACAGCTTACTAGAAGACCCTTTTATTGCCTGTAAATGCTTGACTTGATAGCACTGAGCAAAGGCAATAACGTTAGTGAACTCTTCACTATTAATAGCAATGGCAATAACACGTAGACTTATATACTGCTTCACAGTGTTTTATAGCCCTCTCTAAGTGGTTTACAGAATCAGCACATTGCCCCAACAATCTGGGTCCTTATTTTACCATCACAGAAGGATGGAAGGCTGAGTCAACCTTGAGCCAGTGAGAGCTGAACTGCTGAACTGCTGGCAGCCGGCAGTCAGCAGAAGTAGCCTGTAGTACTACAGTACTACTGTAGTACTGCATTTTTAACTACTGCGCTACCACAGATCCCTACTATCAACACTGAAAAATAATATGAAAAAAAAGCATTTGTATAATTGGTCACGGTTTAATTGATATTGACAAAATCAGCCTCTGGTCAACTAGGGTGGTTGGCATTGTAGTGAAGCAGATGTACCAGAAAAGATATTCTTTTCTATAATAATGCAAAATTAGTCACTGATGTTAAATTCCACTCCACACGATAAAGACTATGACATATAACATCTAATAGTATACCTAGTTGGCCATTCTTGTGCCAAAATACAAATAATAATAATAATAATAATAATAATAATAATAATAATAATAATTTATTCAACTTGTATGCCGCCCTTCTCCCTAAGGACTCAGGGTGGCTAACAATAAAACAACACATATTTATATATAATTTACCTAAAAACAAATTAAACCTAACAAGTCGAGATAAACAATAAAACATTAAAACCTTAAAAACTAAAACAGTTAAAAACCCTCCACCCGGGTCATTCCAGGCCAGCCTGTTGAAACAACCAGGTCTTCAGGTCCTGGCGGAAGGAGTGGAGATCAGGGGCCAAATGGAGATCCATGGGGAGCTGGTTCCAAAGGGTGGGTGCTCCCATGGAGAAGGCCCTAGCCCTGGAAACCGCCAGCCGACAATGCCTAACTGACGGTACCCCAAGGAGGCCCTTCCTGTGGGAGTGAACAGGGCAATCGGAATGTGATGCTGACAGGAGGCGTTCCCACAATTACCCGGGACCCAAGCCATTTAGGGCTTTATAAGTTATTACTAGCACCTTGAAACTAACCCAGGAGGCAACCGGCAACCAATGCAGGTCACGCAGGAGGGGTGTATCAACTGTATATCATGTCAAAAATGTCTGGATAATGCTCTAAGACTCTATAAACCAGTGATGTCAAACTTGATTTCATTGAGGGTCTCATCAGGCTTGTGTTTAACTTTGGGGGGGTTGGGGTCAGCATGGCCAGAGTGGGCATGGCCAGCTCGACATCACTTGTGTTGAGGGCGCCTGTGGTGGCCTGAGCATTCTGCCGCAAAAATGGGCTCCCAAGCTCTGTTTTCAGCTGTGATGGCCTCCTGCAATGCTCTGCCAGCAAAAAAGGAGCTAGGGAGTGCCGCCCGCAGCCCTTCCGAGCTCTGTTTTCTCTGGCAGAGGCACCACTGGCTGGTCCTTTGCTATTTCCAGGGCGTCCCCGCAGGACAGTTCTAAGCACTCTGTGAGCCGAATCTGACTTGAGTTTGACACCCCTGCTATAAACCATTATGGGAAAATAGCTATGATCTTCAGTAATGCAATGTGACATTTACTGCCCAAATGATTCATTTCTACCTACAGGGTTGGTTTTAGGAATTAAATATACATACAAACATGTATTGCAATATATGGAATGTATTGCAGAATAGAAAAAGTACAGCTTATATATAACACATATCAGAGGATATGATAGAAGCTATAGTTGAAAATACCTAAAGAGCACTAGCTTGGGAAGGCTGTAGGTTTGGGTTTGTTATTTTAAGAAACATATTTAGAAAGGTAAGCATGTCAGAGGTACAAAAATTACTTGGAATTCTTTATATATAATTGAGAAAGGTAATTGATTAACAATTAGCAATACTTGATCTAGTTAGATTTGATTCATTAGGAAAACCATTAAGTCCTCTTTCTCCTCCTGATCTACTTCTACTTTTATACACTCTGTTTTACTTCCACCCGATCCAAACAAGCCAGGATAAAATGTGTAGGAAACTTAGTAGCAACAATGCCTATGAGAACACACTTTAGTGATCATTTCTAATGGAACTTTTAAAAGCTATTGTGAAGCTCATATTCCAACTTTGTAAAACTGCATGGTAGTTTGAATGTTTGAACGTACTTCGTGTATGTTGCTGTGCTAATATACAGTTGGGAAGCAATAAATGCATTTATATTGTATCCCACTCAGAGTCACTTGTTGATATAGGTAGCTATAGAAATCAAATCAAATCAAGTCAATCAATATCTTGAATAACTTTGCATTTTTCCAGAGTTCTTTTTCTTTGGCTTCCTCTCATGTTCACAATAGCTTACTTATCCAAATAACATTAGGCCCGGCAGTTCTTACTGCTTGCTTCCTTTTACTGCTGTGTTTTTTCGGATTTTCATTAAAATTCTTTAAAAAAAACATATTGTTTTCTGTTAGTAACTAATTCTATCACAGAACAGCATGGGAGGAGGACTGAAATCCTATTAGAAAGCATTAGGTAAAAACTAGAACAAAGGAAATATAAGATGAGAACAGGAAATGCTATTCAGTTACCCTGTTATTTTTAAAGGGGGTTTTCCACTAACATAACTTATTAAAAATCTACGTGGTTATCAGTAATGGGCTATAGCTCAGTGAAATTTTTTGCTTGCAAGAATGAGACTCCAGAGGCAAGCATTGTATTTGCTTCCTATGATTTTATTATGGATGGGATCCTCTTGCTGGTTCTTCTGAGCAATTATTATAATGGAAAGAAAGAGTAATGCAACTATTGTGAACCAACAATCTCAGTTTGGAGGCTTCTCATCTGTATGGGAGGAGGAATTGGGGAGAGGGGAAAAGGGAGATTAATAATTTCCACACAGGATCCTATCTGAGTAGATCATCAGGACCAGAAATTTATTCTTCCAAGCTTTTGGACTCATGCTGGAGCCCATCCTCAGGGAATTTCTCTTTTTCCAGAAATTTCTCCACACCCCATGATTTAAACATTCCAATTTTAGAAATATTTGTTTATTCTAATATTTGGAGAAAATTGCTTGGGAAGGCTCAATAAAAAAGACTCGCCTGTTCTTTCAAAATTGCATAAGAAGAATCCAGTAATAGCTACATTATAACTGCAAAATTATATTCTATTTCAAAATCTTTATGGTGATCGCATTGTCAGCAGCCAATAATTTTGGTCTTTATATCCATTTAATTTCCCTTCATCTCAGTTACTCCAGGCCATTAAACATCACTTTTTTGCACACTCTTCCCCTGGTTTGTTATACCTCCTCCTACTTTGCTTCCTAAAACAGTGTTTCTCAACCTCAGCAATTTTAAAATGTGTGGACTTCAACTCCCAGAATTCCCCACCCAGTGATGTATAATTCCGAGAGTTGAAATCCACACTTCTTAAAGTAGTTGAGATTGAGAAACACTGTTCTAAAGACTCATTTTTCTAAATACAAATACCAGGGGTATTTTTTTGTGACTTCATATCATTATTATTATTATTATTATTATTATTATTATTATTATTATTAAATTGGACTTGTATGCCTCCCCCTCTCCAAAGACTCGTATCTTCTCGTATCTTTGACTTCCTTCTCTTGAAATTCTGCTTTTTATCTCCCCTTCTGGGCAGCTTTGGCAACTTTTAGCTCTGTTTCAATAGCTTGTTTCTGGAGAGAGGTCTTGTAAGATCATCTTATTTCTTTATTCTGAAGAAGGAACAAGGGAAAGGGTAACTTTTAGTTATTGCTGCCAAAGAAGTGCAAAACACACTACGCCACTTAATTTTCTTTATAGAATATCACTGCAGTATAGATTGTACAGCCATCCTGTCAAGAGATGCTCAGATTCAAATGCTAGGCTATTTTTCTATGCAGATTATCTTTTTACAGGCATTTAAGTTCCATATGCAAGAAGTAAGGGTTTCCTGAATGAATCTATAAACAATTTTGGCAATGTTTCCATGTACCTGACATCAATGTAGAACTTTTTGTATTGGGCATGAAAGTGTGCAGAAAGATTATAAACCTAATAATCTCAAAGCCAATGAGCTAAAACTCCCCCAAAGAAGCCTGAAAAACCATCAATCCACTGCTCTCAGAATTAATGGTTTGGATCACATCAAACATTTGAGCGTTAATGGTATTAACAAAAACTATTGATGTGCAAACTCCTAAATATCAGTTTCTTTCTCTTCCTTGGAATGCATTTAATGAATTATTGAGTCTTGATCAGAGGTGGTGAATGAGAAGATGGAGGCAGAGGAAACTGATATACTTCCAACGGATTAGGCTATTATCTCATATATCTCCAAGTGACATTAAAGTTACAGGCCAAGCTTATTTGGAAAACATTGGAGAATCTTGAGCTAGACAAATGTTGTTAGAACATCTGCATAGCAACAAACATTAAAGGATTGGGTTGTGTCTCATAGATCTTGTAATTAACATTGGAAATAGTCTTACTGGATTTCTTCTTCTTTCTCCAACCTGGCTTATGCTCTTCCATACTTTTGTGGCATAGAACCACCTTTCCCTAATTCATGTATAAAGTTATTTTGACTTCTGTCACTATTTATCTAGAGCTGTATGCATGTATAAAACCTATATTTTGCAATGAATCACAATTTGTATATTTTGATTTAGATGAGTTTTTGTTCTCTCTTGAATGTTATTAACAACATACATAAATGTCTAAATGGGCCAGACATTTGTAATTTGTTTATAAAAGTATTTTAAAATTAATTCAAAAAATTATTTCTTTGACTATAAATTCTTAGTGAACATCAGCTTTCTGTTATGTTCTTCACTTCTAAACCTCCAGTTATCTTACACCTCCCCCTGCTGTTGGTATAGAAAAGAGAGAGGGAAATCAGAGAGAGAAAACTAGTCAAAACTTAATCACGTTCTAAAACTTGACAATTTTAAATGTTTTGCAGGAAGCAGAAAGATGTTGGCAGAAGTTTGAATTGTAGATTATTCTCAAAATAGAGGAAAGGATATGCATATATGCAAAATTCAGGGTTCTATGTGGCATCTAGCAATTGTCTAGGTTTTTTCAGCCTATAATGGTAACCCTTGACAGAAGTCAAAGGAGAAGAGGAAATTTAAAAAAGAGGATGTGAGTGATAGATTACTGGTCAGAAAAGGATTGTCTGAAATTTTGAGAACAGTTCTGATTAGTGAATGGAAACTCAACATTGGCAAGATGAAGAAGACCAAAGAAGAAAAGTAGAGACACTTTGACTTAATGGCCATTCTTTTAACAACAAAAATGCCCACAGCCAGCAAGTTTACAAAGCCATTCTGACAGGCAAACCTTGATCAGCTGAGTAGTGATGACAAAATTTAAACTGTTCCCCATACATCTCAACTACTGTACTCAGCAGTTCCCCAATCAGAAAATGAAGTCTGACTATTTATTTATAAATTATCCTGGAAGAGGCTGATTTTTTTTTCTACTGAAGTTGTGTTTTCTCTCAGCACTGAAAAAGCAGGACAATTTTCTGTGCAGAGAGATGTTTCTGATCTTGCCAATTCTGGACGGTATCAAGAACTTGACCATAAGGAGTCATTGCAGCCTCTTAAGGTAGATAGTCTTAGCTGAGCAGGAGTGCATTGTCTTTTCACTTTTTCCATCAGGAAATGTTAAGAAAGCCTTTAAAAACACCTCAGCTGCCTAAAAACAGCCTCTTTTTCACACACAGAATAACTCTTAAGTGGAGTCCCAAAGGTGCTTTTTCAAGAGGCAACTGGACTTTCTGGTTTTTCTTTGAAGACGTTTCCATCTGCATATAAAAAACACAGGCCACTCTTTTGAAGACAACAAAGTCCATATTTTGGACAGAGAGGATTCCTGGTTTGAAAGAGGAGTTAAAGAGGCCATCTATGTCAAAATTGAACAGCCCTCTCTCAACAGAGGGAGAGGAATACAACGTCATCTATTTCCAATCTACAACACAGTCCTTTCAGCAGTTCCAAGAAGGCTCCACACCCATTTGCACCACTCAGATGACACAGATAAACCTCCAGCTGACCTTAATGACCTGGTAAAAGAATGTAAATGACCAGCTGTCTGCAAGGAGTATAAATCCTTCCATTCCCCACCATCCAGTCAGAGCTGAAGAAGCTTCTTGGATGAGAAGAGAAACGTCTTAAAGAAAAAACCACTGGGACAACCATGACCTGGATGACTGAGAATTTCTATAATCTTGTGGAGTTTTTTCTCATTTTTTAAAAACACTCTTCCATTTTTTTAAATTTTCAAACTCATTTTGTGTTATCAAATATTTGGATTGAGTAAAAAGGGCTTTTGCTACAAACCATATTGTTCGCTGTGCATGCCTATATCATAAAGCAGTGATGACAATCCTTTTGGGCTCAGTGTGTCAAACATTTGGAAAATGCCTAACTTGTCTCTGTTGGCATGTCAGTCCCACCTAAACTGTTCAGGGTATCTAAATGGGGGTGGGGAGTGGGAGACAGAGAATTCTATCTCACCCCATTTAGATACTCTGAATTGTGGCACTCAGCACTACCAAGGCTGGGCCTGAAATAGAGTCCTGGGCTTCAACTTCAGTCCTAGTACCACCCCTGCAACTCAAAAAGGCTGCCATGTACAGTTGCCCATGTGTGTGAGCCTTGGGGAATGGTGCAATTGGGCCCATGTCCTGGGACCCACTCCCAGAGGTGGTATTCAGCAGGTTCTGACCAGTTCTGGAGAACCAGTAGCGGAAATTTTGAGTAGTTCGGAGAACCAGCAAATGCCACCTCTGACTGGCCCCGTCCCCATCTATTCTATGCCTCCTGAGTCCGAGCTGATCAGCTGGGTCTTCTTTGCTGCCCTGCACAGGAGAACAGAGCTGGAAAGCAGGTTAGTGGGGGGGGAGGGAATGGGGATTTTACAGTAACCTTCTCCTGCCACACCCACCAAGCCAAGCCCACCAAGCCACACCCACAGAACTGATAAAAATTTTTGAATCCCACCACTGCGCATTCCCCAGGGTCTGTCACATGCTGCTTACCTTCTGGTGGTAGGTGGTATTCTCTTTCTGAGAAAGGCCCTTATGGCCTGCCCAGGGCAGCCCTTTCTTCTTAAAGCAGCTTTGGAGAATGCTCTTCCACAGCCTCTTCAGTCTTCAGATACCGTGCAAAGGCATATCCCATTATTATGCACATTTTCAGAGGCTCCAGAGGCTGCATGAGAGCATAGCCCTCATGTGCTACTTCTGGAGGGTCTGGAGGCTGTGTGATATCTCACATTCATTCTCTGAAAGTCATGTGAGAATTGGATGTGCTTTAGAGAATAGTTGTTGTCAGGTATTGAGGAATGCTGGTGTGTCACCCAAAATATGGCATATCACTCTTGATACGTGTTTCATAGGTTACCATCACTATTGTATATTTCCTGTCTTCCTATCAGAATCTTTGCTACTGCCTGGATGAAGTTGTTACCAAAGCAAACCCAAAGTTAGGCTGGATGGACAACTTTGGGTACTATCACTATAATATTATTTAAGATACTTGAAAAGCCTTGCTTCTGATTTTGAATAGCTTGTTTTCTCTGGCATTTGGATCATCTAAATCTTACAAAAGACCTTGCCAGACGCTGAGGGAACTGAAAAGAAGCCAAGAACAGAACAGACACACAAAAACTGAAGTGTGTGACAAGCTGAAACAGAAGCCGTTGCTCTGCCTGATTAAAATAGGCTAGTCTTCAACATCTTGCTCTAAGCACGTTGGGCTTCAATGAATCTTTTGCCATTCATTTATGGGTACAAGCTAGACAGGTTACAAGTGGAGCAGTTTTGGGTAGGGTAAGAGAGAGAAAAAGTAAAAAGTGGAGAAAGCAGAATTAGGATGTTGGTTGGGCTTTGTACTTAATTTCTGTATTATACTTAGAAGTGCAATAGGATTTTATGTTGAATTTAGCTGAGATATAAATGAGAAGATATAAAAGGCTGTACCTCTATTCTAGTTCTTCTTTCCGGTCCTAGTACTTCTACAGCTTCTCATACTTCTTCCTGACATTGCTGTCACCTGATATCGCTACATCTATCACCGCTGCTGTTTTTTGGTTACTACTACTGCTACAATGTCTGTTGATTGGCCAGTATCTGCCTATCCATCTTGATCCGGAAATGTCACAGGATCATAGTCCTGTTATTCTCCATGACCTTCTGTGGAATCTCCCATCTCAACTTGGGCAGGTTTAGTCCATACAGTATCCCATCCCATCCCATCCTGTGCAGAGTCTTGTTTTGTCTTTCCTCTGCTTGATCTTTTCCCCATGTCTGTTGCTGCCTCAGGCATTCTCTCAGCAATTCATCTTTGGGTAACATGTTACTAGTGTACTCATGGATGCTCTGGGTTTTATCCAGGACATCAGCTTTGACAGTCATCAGACACTGCCTGTCCTCTTTCTGACTTAGATGTTGAGGTAGAAAACGCTGTAAATTGTGAGAGCTTCTGGGTCTTCACAGTGGCACTCCCCATGTCCTCCTTTGGTCAACTTACAACATGGCAGAATATCTGATGACTGGCAAGGCATATATGTTGATGGCATTGATCTTGTTTTTCCCATTGAACTGGCTGTTTGGGTCTTGTGATGACCCAGAGTGTAACACAAACGTAACAAAATCCAAAATGTAAATATATGTCCTTTAATGCCTCCAACTTGATCCCACTGTTCAATAATTCTCAGTTGGAGATAAAACGTACTCAAAAATAGTCTTCAGAAGAAAGCGATACAGTCCGAACGTAATGAGCAGATAGAGGTGAAATAAAAAACCGAAGAAACTACAATGATGAAATTTCCACAACAGACCAGGATAAGTAATTACCAAATTCAAGGAGATAACAAGGCACAGTCTGTTAGAAGGACGCCAACCAAGATAACTTCAGCCCAAAATAACACACGCTTTGCTTCTGGCAATGCTGTGTTGTAATCATCTCTCTTATATACTAGTCTCCCCAGCTGCAACCAATGAGGAGGATCATGGCCACTTCCTCTCTCGTAAGCCAAGTTGTTGCCTTCTCCATTCCTCCCTGAGTGTCCTTGGATGCATAGGGGATGGGCCTGGTTCTTCCTCTGACTGTCCAGCTGGCCTCTGCCCTTCCCCAGCCTCCTCCACAACATCTGGAGCCACACCTCCACTCCCTATCAGCTGTTCCTCCTCTCCCTCAGAGTCTGACTCTACCAAGGGCATGACAGGTCTTAACCTTTGGATATTGGATATTGCCTCCTCATTGTGATTCCCATATGACTGTGAGATGCTCAGTGGCTTAGAGGTCCACAAGAAAAGCCTACTACCATGATACAAGGAGAGATTGACAGGTCTCTGTGCTTCATTCTCAACCCCCTAGGCAACTTTACTTTGGAGTGGGATCTGTGTATGTTTCTGGATGGGGGATACAATATATGTTGTTGTTTGCTGCCCTCAAAAATGTTATCTCATAATCCCTATTAAAATAAAGATCCAATGGATAGTCTGAACAGTTTTGGTGTAGTTAATTGTATCTACTCAATTTTGTACATGGAATGAGATAAAGGTGCCATTTATTAAGGACACCTGAACCTCCCCCATTCTGCTTCTTTATTCCAGATAAAAGCACACTTCAGTGTTTAACAGTACCAATGTTAAAAGCGAGGGAAAGGAAACTACCGTAGACAGCCTCACAGTCAATGGGCAAGAGGTGTTAATTGTATAGAGTGTGGCTCTTTCACTCTAAGCTGCTCACTTAACAAAGAGTTTAGAATGAATTGTGCTGCAAAAGACATGTCCACAATCCACAGGGGCTTGGGGTCTATTCTTCCATTAGTTCCATTTATTCTAGCATTTGTTCCCCATGGTTAAATAGCTTCTTCTCCACTGGGGAACTGTGGGGATAAAGACTTGAGTGTCTCTATTCTGTTTTTGAAAAGCTATGGTCCTCTTATTCACTGATCCCTGTAGCCTGGTGAGACATACTCTATATACACTCAGTGAAGTCACAAAAACAAAGATTAATGCCACCCTTTGTTCAAGCATATACTTTATTGTCCAGCAGTAGGCCAACTAGTTAGCTCCTCTTTGCAGAAACCACAAGAATCACTCTTTTTCTTCCCAGCCAGAACCTTGTAGTTTATTAGATTATTAAATTGAATAGGTGGATATGTGCAGTTCCCCCAGACTGAGGTAGTTTTCATGGTTTGGGTGAGTTTTTACTGCAGAGTCTGCAAAGTGTGAACTGCATACATCCAATTATTCTGTTTACTACTCCAGATATCTCCAAATGAATCCTAAGTAGAAAAATCCTAAGTCAAGGGAAAGCCCCGTGGATCTGTCCCGAGCGCCATACCAGAACTTTTTATCTTTCTGATTATGCCAAACTGTGGGAGAAAAAGTCATCTAAGAACACACCAGCAATTGGAGAGGATCCAACAATGGTTTGTTTAAAACTACAACAACCCATTGGTCTCCATCAAGGAACACCAGAAAATTGGCAACAAAGTTCTTGTGTTTGATTACAGAGATCAAAGATGAACATACATCTGTGAAATAAAAGAATTATTTTACAACTGCTAAGGAATACAGATAGGTGTACAGAGGAATGAATCCCTGTTTCTGGAAAGAGAACACTTTGTAATGAAGAAATTTAGCCTTTGAGAAGTATAAATGCCATTTGAGCTGATTGTTATTCTAACAGTTTGACCCTGTAGTGCATTTTGAACAGGGAGAGTTGTAAACATATCCATTATCAACATCCTTGAAAATGCTGCAGTTTATGGAGATACACAGTTGGTCAGTTAAAGGTTATTCATTCATGTAAGAAAAGTACAATTCCAGGAGGCTTTATACCAATTGGTATGTATGTATGTATGTATGTATGTATGTATGTATGTATGTCTTGGTGTATTCAGGTCTGTATTCAATCTTACACGGGACAAGACCCGAATACACCAAGACCTACATACCTTTACCGTGAAAATCTACAAAAACATATATATATATATATATTCGTTTTCGTAGATTTTCACGGAAAAGTATGTAGGTCTTGTGTATTAGGGTCTGCTGTGTAGATTGAGAAACCTTGGCGACGTTTCGACAAAATCTCATCCATCATCTTCAGGCTGGTGTCTTCAGCTTCACCTTCTCCCAGAAGAACGAAGCTGAAGACACCAGCCTGAAGATGACGGATGAGATTTCGTCGAAACGTTGCCAAGGTATTCTCAATCTTACACAGGACAAGACCTGAATACACCAAGACCTACATATATATTAGCCATTAAGGCTACCATGGTTGAATACATTGACTTATTCAGTATATAGAGAAGCAATGGCAAAGATATTCAGGATTCATTGATGATCTAGGTATGACCTGCAGAAGAATTCCTTCCACACAAATTTGTTTTAATTTAACACATAATAAGATACTTGAAAGGTAGTTTCTTATCAATTGTGCTCTGGTTTTCAACGTATATATGTAAGCAGAAGGCAGAAAAGATCAAACCAGCAAGTTTCATGATGATTCAGAAAAGTGATGTCCATTCATTAACTATATTGGGAGAAAAGGGGAATAGGCGTCTTGTTTACTATTTTCAAAGGAGACTTTGCTTCCAGTCTGATTGATAAGGGCTATACCAAAGTGGAAATGGAACTTGTCTACCTTTTCAAAACATGTGCTTCCTGATAAATATTATTCTTTTCTGTCTACTTTCATGACAGATGTATTATATGGTTATCCTTCAGTGCTATCCTTTGGTGAACTGGGAATTATTTATGAAGATGTGTATGTTTGAGATTCTTCTGAAAGCCCCAAGAATATACATGCTGGACAGAGAGGCTACCTTAAAGTGTGTTGGGTATTAGCTGCAAATACCCAATAAATCTTAAGTATAATAATGTTTAGAGCAAGAGCATGAAGCTTTTGTCTGTTTAAAGCCTACCATTAAACCTTTGACTGCATGCCAGGAGCATATTTTCAAAAATAGACATAGCCAGGCATAAAACTGAATTTAATTTGATTTGATTTAACTTACATTTATATTTCATGAAAATTATATTAATTAAATGCATGATTACTTTCCGTGTATTTTCTCCTTCACATTAAAAATTACAGTTTGATGTCACAACTGTTGAAGAGGCTGGTAAGGCTACACTCAAGACTTTGTGGGCTGCATGTGGTGTTGTGGTTCAAATGCAATGGAAAAGCTGTTTAAAATGCAAGTGGAAATAAGGTGGATGAAATGGTTTATGAATGTGTATATTGCAAATGGGTTTGTTCTTGCCATGTTTAAGTAACATTAACACTAGCACTTAGACCTATATATTGCTTCACAGTGCTTTCCAGCCCTCTCTAAGCGGTTTACAGAGTCAGCATTTTGCCCCCAACAATCTAGGTCCTCATTTTACCCATTTCAGAAGGATGCAAAGCTGAGTCAACCTTGAGCTGGTGAGAATTGAACTGCCAAATTGCAGCCAGCCAGCAGTCATCAGAAGTAGTCTGCAATGCTGCATTCTAATCACTGTGCCACCTTGGCTTAGATAACATCACCAACTTCCTCTTGCATTGATTGGTGCCCTACAAAAAAAAATTACAAGTTGTGATCTTTTAACCATGTTTGGGATAAGATAGAGTCAGCAATGCAGGCTTTTGTAGTCTACATTTAAATAGCTTAGTATGGGCAAAAAATACATCAGCATGAGCAACAGAGAGAACGAGATGTGTTAGAACTGCAAACCCAGGATTATGCACTCTTTTACCCTGCAGTGTGTTGAATTTCACATTCCAGAATGCCTATCTAGCATGGCTATGTTGCCCGTGATTTATGGGAACTCATGTGCTAATCTCATCTCTAAAATTGTCTCTATCACACCTATGAGCCTCATATCCATCAACAACTTCTAATATCTGAAGTTAGAAAAACAAACTGACTTGTGTAATCATTTTGTTATTGGTGGTAATAACTGGCATGATTAATTAATTTAGGAAAATGGAGAAATTTGGGCCAAATGTACTATGGTTTTTCTTTGTTCTGAGCTCTTAGAAATAAAGAAGGGAATGAATACAAAAACAAATGGATGATCAATCTGTTTATAAACATATAAGCAACAGTTTCCATGGTCAGTTTTATATACTTTTAGAAAATAATCTAAAATAATTTCAGTAATCACTGAAATTGCTACTGAATGTTTCCATGTGGTACAAGTCGATCAATTACATATACTCAAAAGATCATCATGATAACAAAGAAGTAGGGATAATTGTTCCTTAGCAAATTGGTACTGCTCTCTTCTAATGAGAAATAAAAGGAAAGCCTTCAAAAAATGTGCGTTGCGTAGAATGGGGCTGAAATTCTATTTTAGAAGGTTTGCTTTTAATTCTAATGAATACATTCAGCAACAATTTAATTTTTCTGTTTTGACATCACTGTCTGCAGCCACAGGTGCTTGACTACGATTTAAGCCCTGTTGGTTATGATGAATCACTGATTTTGTTGAGGCCATTATGATGCTGTGTCTGATTTAATGATATGATGGATTTACCAACAACATTTGATTAAATGGTAGTGAAGGAGAATGAGGACAAGGTCAGTAAAGGTGAAACAGCAGTTGCAAACTGTTGAGCAAAGTTAGTATCAAAACAATACAAGGTGAATATACCTTCAGCAATTTGGCTCCATTAAGTTATGTGAATGTATATTTTTGCAACTTTTTTTGTCAAAAAGAGCTCCTAATGTAACCGTCCCTATGAATAATCATTAATTATAACTGTTGTTATTGATTATGCACCATCAAGTAATTTTGACTCTTAGCAACTGTTAAGTTTGCATGAAGAGACAGACGCGGAGTGCTTCAAGCTCTTTGTTTATTAGTTACTACAGCTCAGAACGAACCCGCTTTGGCTGGGCTGCGGCTGCTACTTATAGCCAGCAGCCGCAGTTGCCAGCCAATCAGAGTGCAGGGTTTTCCCGCACTTTTTAAACCAATCATTTCTTACATTTTACAAGAACAGTTCAAACTAAACCAATGACTTTAAACCTGCATACATAACACCCCTCCCCACTAGGTTCAGTCCATACTCAAACACCAGCCTATCTAATGTATTCTTTTAAATAGGTGGGGCTCTTATGTGTACGTTGAGACCTACGTGGTTCAGATGTTTTAAGGTTCTCACCTTGTGAGGGAGGAAATGTGTCTGCTGACATTTCCTTACTAGGACTTGTAGTAATGGTAGAATCTGTTTTGTTACTACAACCTGGTCTCTCCTCCCAATCCATCTCCAACCCAATGTCAGCACCTAAATCAGGTAATGATGTGCAATCTTCCATTTGTGAAAATGGTTGTTGGTATTGTGACAGGTTTTGGGATGGTTCCTGTCGTGTTAGCTCGTTACACATGGGGTTGATTCTTGCTTGTTCATTACACTCATGATCCTCCTCTTCCCCCCTAGAAGAGGCAGTAGGTATGGGAACCAGAGAGGAGCAAAAGCGATGCTCCTGAGGCAATCTGGATCTTAACTGATCAATGTGCCTGCTCCAGAGGACACCATCCTCAGTTTGTACCCTGTAAGACCTGGGGCCTGTGATTTGGGTTATCTCAGCAGGAATCCATAATGGTTCACCCATAAGGTTCTTAGCATAAACAGAATCACCCACAGTGAATGTGCGAATTTTACTAGTGGAATCTAGTGGTGCGTTGGGTGCGTAAGTGGGATGAAGGCAATCAAAGGGAGACCTGAGTTTCCTACCCATCAACAATTCAGCTGGGGACAAATTAGTTGAGGGATTGGGAGTGATATGCTGAACACTGAGAAGTTTTTCAACTCTCTCAGTGATATCCCCTGGACCCAATTGCTGAAGTTTCTCCTTGGTAAATCGTACCATACGCTCAGCCCGGCCGTTAGCAAGGCTGCCCAGGGCTGTCAGGGCATGTCTGATACCCTGTTGTGCTAGATATGATTCAAAAGGTTGGATGTAAATTGAGGGCCATTGTCAGAAACAAGCACATCAGGTAACCCGTGAGTTACAAAAGCTTTTTAAGCTGTTTGATGACAGCTTCAGTTGTGGTGGATGCCATAGGGATAACCTCTAGCCATTTGGAATATGCATCAACTATAATAAGGAAAGTGTGCCCTCTGGTAGGGCCAGCAAAATCAATGTGAATCCTGGACCATGGGCCCCTAGGACATTCCCATTCCTGTGTGGGGGTGAGAGGTGGGGCAGGCCTGACTACCTGGCAGTTGGGACAAGATGCAACCCAGTTTTCAACCATTTTGTCAATACCTGGCCACCAGACATAACTCCTGGCCAATCCCTTCATTCTGACAATACCTGGATGACCCTCATGTAACATTTCCAAAACCTCTTTTGCAGTTTTGTAGGAATAACCACCCTGTTACCCCACAAAATACATCCTCTTAATACAGATAATTCAGTTTGCCTGGATTTAAAAGGTTGGGCAAGTTGAGGTAGATCTTGAAGAGGCCAACCTTTCTTAATCCAGCCTATAACAGGAGCCAATACAGTGTCTTTGGCAGTCTCTCTGGCAATTTCAGCAGCGTGTACTGGAAGCTTGGCAACAGTTTCTAGGAAAAAGGTGTAAGTCTCAGGAGCAAAGTCCTCAGTGTGTGAAGGAAGTGGGCAGCGACTCAAAGCATCTGCATGCCCAATGTCTTTGCCAGGCCTGTGGATGAGTTTGTATGAATAAGCAGCAAGAAATTCAGCCCACCTCAACATTCTTGGTGACAGGATAGTGGACGTAGGTTTGTCTCCTGCCACATTGCCTAACAGAGGTTTGTGATCTGTGACAATGGTAAATGTTCTCCCATATAAATACTCATGGAATTTCTTAACAGCTGCAACAATTGCCAAGGCTTCCTTGTCCAGTTGGCTGTAGTTCCTCTTTGCTTTGGTCAAGGTGCAAGAGTAAAATGTAATAGGGGCTTCCCTCCCGCTGGGAAGCCTGTGGCTCAAACCCCCCCACTCCAAAAGGGAATGCATCACAAGTCAGTACAACAGGCAAATTCTCAGAGAACTGTATCAGTACAGCATCAGACATGATTAGTCTTTTAATATTGTTAAATGCAGATTGTTCTTTTCTGCCCCAGACCCACGCAGACTTTTGTCTAATAATCTGTGCAGTGGTTCTGCAATGGTTGCCTTCTGAGGTAGGAACATGTGATAAAGTTAATGAGTCCAAGGAAGGCTTGCAAATCTGTTTTACATTTTGGTCTAGGGGCTTCTTTGATTGCCTGAACCTTGGCATCTGTGGGGTGGATACCATGCTTGTCAATCATATAGCCCAAGAACTCAACCTTGTCAGTTCTAAGAGTGCATTTTTCTTCCTTGACTTTTAACCCGCTTTTTGAATCTGGTAAGGACTTCTCTGAGTCTCTCTTGTAACTGAGTGTCATTTTCAGCAGAGATTAACACATCATCAAAGTAAGGCACTACCCCTGGCAGTCCTTGGAGCATCCTTTCCATAAGGCTTTGGAAGATGCCTGGTACCACGCTTACTCCAAACTGTAACCTTTTACATTTGAAAGCACCTCTATGAGTCACAATGGTTTGGGCCTCTGCAGTGGCATCATCAACTGTTAATTGTTGATATACCTGGGCCAGATCCAATTTGGCAAAGACTGTACCCCTGCTGAGTGAATGTAGTAAATGATGCACCACTGGAACTGGATATGCGCTCTGTTGAAGCATGGTTCAATGTCCCCTTATAGTCTCCACAGATTCTCACTGACCCATCAGTCTTGACTGGTGTGACTATGGGTGTCTCCCACCTGGAGTGGTCAGTGGGCTCTAAAACTCCTTGAGCTATTAGTTTATCTAATTGTGCATCAATTTTTTCCTTTAAGGCAAATGGGACCCTTCTGGGCTTTAAGCGAATTGGTGGCACCTTGGGATCTAGGTTGAAAGTGATAGGGGTCCCCATATACTTGCCCAATCTTCGCTGAAGACCTCTGGAAACTCAGACTTCAAGGCCTCCTCCCATTCAGTGTTGCTCACATGATTGATGCCAGTCACCTCGATGCCTAGTGGATTGAACCACTCAAGTCCCAGCAAGCTTGGGCGATCCTTGTCCACGATGGTCAGGGGCAAGCGTTTGGTGTGGCCTTTGAATTTCACGTTGAATTCTCTTGTTCCAACTACTGGAATCTTGTTCCCTTGGTAATCTTTAAGAGTCAGTGCTTGCTTCTTGAAATGCTTCTTCTGAATGTTTGGGAGTAGTCTGTGAATAGTGTCCCATAACACCATAGATAAATATGAGTCTGAGTCCACTTCCATTTGGCAAGGCCTTCCTTCAATTAGTACCTTGACATGCACTTTTCTGTTATTGATAGAAGAAGAATGACCAATAGTTACTGTCTGATGAGTTTCATTCTTCCCTTTGCTTTGTGCTGCTGCCCCATTTTCTCACTGAGGTTGTTGGGCTTGAATTCTTTGTCAGGAAACTTCCTTCTGTTGGGTGGAGTTCTGGATGATTTGCAGACTCTTGCTAGGTGTCCTCTTTTTCACAACGGAGGCAGATGGTATCTAGGAACTTGCATTCAGTGCAGGGGTGGCTTCCCCCACAACCTCTGCAGTAGAAATCTTGCCTCTTTCTTCCCAGGTCTTTCTTTTTCCGCTCCATTCTGAGTCTATAAATTCCTTCCTCCACCTCACTACAATCTGACTCAGAATCTATTTGCTCACAGTGAGTTGTTGTGGACTTTTCCACATCAGGATGGCTTGTGGCCTTGTTGATTTTCTTCATGGCCGCTGCTGAGGACTTGGTAGCTTCTGCTGAAGAGGCCTCTTCTATTGCTTCCTTCAGTGTGATCTTAGGTCTTAGTAATAACTTGCTCTGAAGCACCTTGTCTTTAAGGCCCAGAACAAATTGATCGTGCATGGCCTCTTCTAAATTGTTAAATTCACATGCACCCCCAATGTCTCTTAAACTTGCCACGAAGTCATTACGTTTTGCTTTCCCTTGATCCCGACGGTAAAACTCGTGTCTCTTAATGAGGCACGATACTTGTGGGGCGTAATGGGCTCTTAACAACTTTTCTAAGTCAGGCCATTCCAGTACCTTCACGTCTGCAGCTCCCACCAATGCCTTCGCCATCTTGAAAACTGCCAGACCGCAGTGCGTGAGAAATACCGCCCTCTTCCGCTTCTCGGAAATGTCGGCAAGATCGTTTCCTTCCGGATACATTTGGAAACGATCTGCATATGTCTCCCAGTCTTCTGCCGTCAGATCGAACGGGGCTGGGGGGGTGTTCAGCGCAGCCATCTCTCTCTTCTTCTGTTCCACGCTGCCTTCTTCTTTAGGGAGATCCCACCTTCGTTGCCAATGTTAAGTTTGCATGAAGAGACAGACGCGGAGTGCTTCAAGCTCTTTGTTTATTAGTGACTACAGCTCAGAACGAACCCGCTTTGGCTGGGCTGCGGCTGCTATTTATAGCCAGCAGCCGCAGTTGCCAGCCAATCAGAGTGCAGGGTTTTCCTGCACTTTTTAAACCAATCATTTCTTACATTTTACAAGAACAGTTCAAACTAAACCAATGACTTTAAACCTGCATACATAACACCAACCACATAGACTTTCTTCATATCAATATGTATCTAATGTGGTTTTTCAGGTCTTCTAATTGTACTCTTCTAATTGCCACTGTAACTTGAGTCTAATATTTTTGCTGCTGGTCATTGTGTTGACCATCCTTCTGCCTTTATTATACATAGAGAAAAAATAAGTTTTCTGCCTGAGGTTCTTTTTTTTTCTTTTTACAAAAGTACAAAAGAAGTGTGGAGGTTTCTACTTTATGAATATGAATATTCAGGTGATTTCTACTTCTTTATCATGTTTGGTGGTCAGAATCTAAAGAATATTGCTGCTGCTTTCATAAGCAGCTTTGAACCTTTAGAGCTTTCTATTCAGTGCAATACTTGTTTCTTGAATTTAGGAGAAATTTAAACAAATCATAACACAATATGCAAACATGATGTTCAACTAGGGAAAGAATAAAGAGTTTTCTTTTTTATTTAACATGGTTTTTAATAACATTTGCATTTTTCATAAATGGGACAGTAAATATTGACGGCCTTAACTATTTGAACATAGAAGAAATCAAAGCTGATAAATTTCATTTCTCCAAGTGAGATGAACTTTATGTATCCTGTATATTTGCAGGATTGAATTAAAGTTGCTATTTTTTTTATTGACCAACACTGAATTTATGCAGTTATATGCAGAGAGGAACAGCATAGTTCTTTTTATTGCTTGGAATAGTTGTATGTTTTAAGATTGGGTTGGTCAGATGAATGAACATTTTGTTTACTTGGTTTTTATAAGAATGCAGCAGCATTCACACTTTTTCAGCATATATAAATAAATCAGTGGTGGGATTCAAATTTTTTTACTACTGGTTCCATGAGTGTAGCTTGGTGGGCGTGGCAGGGGAAAGATACTGTAAAATCTCCAGTCAGAGGTGATATTTGCTGGTTCTCCGAACTACTCAAAATTTCTGTTACTAGTTCTCCAGACCTGGTCAGAACCTGCTGAATGCCACCTCTATAATAAATTATGAAAGCTTAAATGCGAAAGATTCCATTAGACCAGGCCTCATAAAGCTGGCTGAGGAATTCTGGGAGTTGAAGTCCGCCAGGCTTAAAGTTGCCAAGGTTGAAGACCCCTGAATTAGACGAAGGGGATTTTTGTCTGAAATCTTAGAAAACCCATCACATGAATTGGTATCAGGAAGCTTGATAGAGAAGTGTAGAAGAATAAAAACATAAGCAGTGCCTTGCTGGATAGGAGTTTTGGCCCATCTACTTCAGCAATCTGTTCTCACAGTAGCCAATCAATGGCGCAAGGAAGCCCACCAGTTTTCCAGCAGATGACCTTCAGAGGCAGTCTCATTGCCATCCAGTTTTATTATCCCTGTGTGAAATTTTAAAAAGCAGACAGAAAAAAACAAAAATGAGACAGGTATCGAACACAATAAAAGAATAATTCTAAAAAAATCTTTGTGGATATAACACTTTGATTCCATTTATGTGTTCTAATTTATTTCATATTTGCTTATTAATGTATTGTGTTTACACACAGTGCAATTTTCCCCACCAATATTATGTGCGATAGATAGGACTGATAACAACAGGCATAAAGATACTCAGCAAGCTTCCGTGGCTACAGTGGAAATAAACCTTGTCTCCTTTATATTAGAGTGGTTCATTGTAGAGCAGGGGTATCAAACTTGCTGTCCGCGGGCCGGATATGTCATGCCCTGGCCCCGCCCCCACCCAGTTTAGCAAAGGGGGAAAAAGTCCCAATACATCATGTGATGACGCCGTGACAACACAAGTTCGACACCCCTGATGTAGAGTAGTTCAACCAGCATGTGAGATGTCATCAGGCATAGTTAGAAGCAAAGTCCTGAGGCCTGGTTGCATTTCAGCAGTACAGATGGAAAGCATTTAAGGACACAAAGCTTTTAATAAGTAGGCTTATTGTGGAAAGCTAATGAAACGTTGTTGAGATAATTCCAGCATCTACTGTACTGCATATTAAATGTTTTGTTTATACTGAAATAAACATTTAAGTTCTCCTATCTGCACAATGCAACAGTCTTGAACTGACTCCCTTTTCTATGGGAGGGATTGTGTTCATCTACCTCGTTTTATTAATTGTCTTGTCTGGTTTCAGGCTGTTTAAATAATTGTGCACAGGTGTCATTTACGCCTTATGCTCAAAACAGGGTAGCTTGCAGCATACTATGACTTGTAGGTAGAAGAAAGAGACATGGTATTGAACAAACCTGGTTCTGCAATAGAGAAGCCTTGAGTCTTATTGATTGCATTTGCTAGCTTACTTTCTTCTAACAAGTTTTCTAGTATTTCTCTAGGAACTATCTTATTAATAGCTATGTCTCTGTCTGAAAGCCTAGTTTTACTATTGAACTGGGTAAAAAATATATCATCTTGGTTCTACAACTTTAGAAATAGATTACTAATTGGTAAATAAAAAATATACCACATCACATACCTGGAAATGTTAAAAATATGGGCACTATTTGGCCATGAAATTAGACTAATTTTGGTTATTTGAAGGCTTCAGCTTTGCAACCCTCTCCACTAAAATAAATAAAAATAAAAATAAATAGAATAAAGTATCCTCCATGTTCCTGAAATGCAGCTTTCTTGGCAAAATGGAAAACAACAGAAGTCCTGGAATGCCCTTGAATACCTTGGTCCTAAGCACGCCACAATGATTAATGCTAAGCATTATTTTGCTATGCTTCACAGACTTGTGCCTTATTAGCCAATCCATCACAAGGGAAGAAGCATAAAGCATGTTTCTAGGTGGTAATGAGAACAATGATATAAGGTAGGTAGTAATGGGGACCCACAGGATTATTTGAAGATTTATCTAGCTCACATTTCTAATAATAATCTGAGCATGAAATGTTTAGAACTAATTTATCTTGGAAACTGCAAGGAATCATGTAAACAGTCTTGAGATTCTTTGATTGCACTTGTGACATAATACCATGAGATGATCTGCTTATAAATTTGTTAAATTAATAATAGCCGAAATGTGCCCAACTCAACAATTTTTGTTTTTTGTTTTTCAAATAAATCAGAGATCAGCAAATGTGACAACTACATGTAAAGTTTATAGATAGGATGGGATAGAATAGGATGATATCCTATGTACACAATGGCACAATTTAAAAGTAAATTTAAATGCCCACTCTCAAAAGAATGTATATAAAAACACACACACTGTATATATATATACACAGACACACACACACACATATGAGATAGGACTAAAGTTTATACTATCTGGAAATAGAAAATTAATCTCACCAAAGAATTTGTAAAGAAAAGGAAACTTTGAATATCTGTGTGGTATGCTGGAGAATTGCATGGCACATTTAGTGTGCTACTTTGGCTTTTGATCAGTTGTGATATGGAATATTCATTAAAGTTATTAAGCAGATGTATTGGGAGTAAAGGGGAAAAATGGAAATTGTTAGCTTCTTGTTTGAAATAACTAAAAATGTATAAAAAATCATCGGATACAATGCATAAAACTTAATAGCAATTAATTATGCATGTTGGGGTTTTATACCCATCTCCTTTTGCTTTCTGTCATCGGCTCAAATAGGCATATAATTAAAATCAGTTGACTTGTATTACTGTTTTACAACTATACAAAAGATAAACACAACAGCTTATATTGTAATGTGTATTCATTTTTAAAGTATACCAATTTGGTAGTTGCATGTGGACCAAAGTGGTATAGTATCTCCCTTTGTTATATATTATTTGTTGATGATCTTTAAGAAATAGATGAAAACTGCTGACAATATTGCCAATTTTCCAATTCTGATGAGAATAGCATGAGTCACAGCATCCCAAAGTCATGTGATCACTATTTGCAGCTTCCTGCCAGTTTTCCCATTGACCTTGCTTGTTGGAAGCCAAAGGTTAAGGTTGCAAATAGCAGTTACTGGACCATGGAACACTGTAACATTGTAATTGTGATCTGGCTGCCAAGCACTCTAATTATAATTATATGACCACAGAGATTCTGGGATGGCCACAACTATAAGGGGATTTAGGACAATTCATCCCAGCCAACTTGCCACAGCCAACTTGCCGCAGCCAATTCGCTGTGGCCAACTTGCCACAGGACAAGAATTACACTAATATCAAAGAAGTGATAGAATAGAATCATTAAAGAATGTCAAAGGCAGGACAAAATTAAATGTGAATGACAAAAATTAAAACATATTTTTAAATTATTTTAAATAATTAAATTGAATTATTGAATTGTCCCGTGGCAAGTTGGCTGTGGCAAATTGGCCATGGTGAGTTGACCCAGTGAGCTGACAGTGGCAAGTTGTCTCATTCTGACTACAAGGAATAAGTCCCCTCATTCACTACAGTTGCAACTTTGAATGATTGATCACTGAATGAGAATTCTCTGTGATTCAGTTTTCAAAGTGGAATGTCCATTTCTCCATAATTAGTAGTTATTCTTTCATTTTTTTATGTTGAAAAACAAAAATTACAGATTAATTGCTCATTTGCACTGTCCTACAATGTAGTTCTTGTCTCATTACTTTTCAGCAACTAGTTTTTGTCTATTTCACAATCAATAAATTATTTCCTGACCATACAGTTTAAAAAATATTAAGTTGCTAGAGAGTACTATCATGACTATAATTCCATGTTAACCTTGGTGAAAATTTGTGTCAGTTAGTACCATATCATAGTCTGAATTATTTACTTTCCAAATTTTGAATACATGTACAATGTGTAGTTGTTTCCAGTTTTTAGTAATATTGGAACAGCTGGAAGCATTTTGAGTTTGGTTTGGCAGAAGTTCCTAATTTGACCTCTCTGTCTAGGAATAGAAAGTTCACGCATCTAGCTGTGGTTAATCCTTGTTCTTTCAGGCATTGCATGAAATCTCATTTTTGTAATATTGGACCTTGACAAGCAAGGCTATTTTTGTGTTTAATGTGAGTGCATGGATGTCATTTGACTAAAAGTATTTTACAAACAGCAACATACAGTACCTACTGTATAATTTTTAAAAATGTATCCCTATATCAAACAATAACATGTGATCGACAGTTGCAATAATGTAGCCATAAACTTGCACGTTGTATGTCATCAAACAACAAAAGTCACCATATACACTAAAGGGTCTCTGACCATGCTTACCCCAGTTCAAATGTACATTTTCTTAAAGTCATCCTGAATACAGGTGGGTTTCTCTGAATGATTGCTTTGTTTGCAATTGTTTGAAATTATGAGGCCATTGAAATATAACTTGACCACCTGTCCTTCCATTTATGTTCATTACAATGTCCCAGCTAACTTTAAATTTTATTTTATATATTAGATTAAGTATGGAGGATTTCTTTCTGGTGGCCATGAAGAAATGCTAGTATCTATGGCTTGATGGATTGCCACATTGTTTTGAAGGGTTGTCATGGACTCTTGTCAGGCCTCTCTGTTGTCTGAATATGTGCACAGGTGACATTTTCACTGGATTTTCTGCCAAAGTTTCAGGATTACCTAAAGCACATGTGGCAGAAATACCATCTCTACATGCACACACATACTCAGACATGGGAGAAGGCCTTTAGAATGACTTACTTTCAGTCTTTGAGAGGGTTTCTTACAATGTGGCACTTTGAATAGGTCTGGTATTGATGTGTTCCTTTAAACAATGATGAACTATTCCATCTAATCCCATCACTGCAATTTCTTTTTTATACCTCTTGGGGAGCCTGGATAATGTAGAAGAAAACCAGGTTCGAATCTATCCTTAGCTATGGAAGTTCATGGCATGATGCTATGCCAGTGATGGCGAACCTTTTCAGCACTGAGTGCCCAAACTGGAATGTCCATGCATGCGCGTGCATGTGTGCATGCCGGGGAGCCAGAAAACTGAAGTCTAGTTGGCTGGTGCACGCATGCCTGGTTTTTGGCCATTTTTGGGGCCATTTTTGGAGCCATTTTCTGGGCCGTTTTGGGGCCAAAAATGGCCTAAATGGCCTGAAAAACAACCTGGTTTTGGCCATTTCGGGGCTGTTTTCTGGCCATTTTCTGGCTGTTTTTGTCCCAAGAAAGGCCTGAAAAAGGCCTGAAAAACAGCCTGTTTTTTGGCCGATTTTTTGGCCATTTTCTGCCACTCCAGTGCCCATGAAGATCATCTAGCCGATGCATATGTGTGCACCAGAAACCAGAAGAGCAGCTAGCGGCGGCACACATGGCCACTGAGAGGGCCACCTCTAGCACGTGTGTCATAGGTTCGCCATCACGGTGCTAGGCCATTCATTTTCTTTCAGCCCAATCTATCACAATAGGTTGTTGTTTGGCCAGACAACAATAATGACAATAATAAAATACTATCAGCATTGACAAAATCACCATCAGCTAATTTGCAAAAGACAGCTTTATCTGGCTCATTTATGTCCTGCAAAAATTTCTTTAATACCATCAAACAACATATGCCTATCCCAGATCCTAGGAAAAGACAGTAGATGAGTAAAAATGTCAAACCCAGGCTGAACATCTGGCTGACTCTGTGACCAATCATAATAACATCCTGTGATGACACCTTTAATATTATTAAACAACAACATTTCCTATCCTAAGTCCTTGGGAAGGACTTGATATGGGGACAAAAATGCCGAATCTGAACTAAACATCTGGCTCAACCATAATAATGTAATCTTGTGTGCCACCTCACTCTCAACAATTTCAAGAAAATTTGGAGGAAAATTTGCTTCCTTTATTCATCTGGAGAAAGAAAACATGAGACATAACACTATCAAATAAAATGTACACCTAGGTCTCCCTACAGAAGCCGTTACTATTCCATGTACTGACATTCTTAACACTTTTCAGTAATCCACAATCTCCCGTTGAGGTTTCAAGGTGCCTTACTTGGCACATAATACAATCAAGAGAGACAAATAGCTATTTGTGAGCTCCCTGGTGACAAGTCTGTATTATTTCTTGCAATATTGGAACGTTCGGATACTTATTTATTGCATGCATTTGAAGGCATTGGTTTTTTGCTGTCTGTCAGCAACCATGGAAATCTTTCTCATTGTTAATTCCTGTTTTCCCTAAGATGAAAAGGATGCTGAGATAGTGAAAAGTAAATCAGGAAGGGCAAAGAAGAGAAAAGGAAAACATGGTTTCCTTGGCAACAGTTGCCGTGGAGGAGTCAGAGGTGGCATCTGTCTCGTCATTTATTAAACCAAATTGTGGTTTCACAATCTGAAACAAATCTCAGAATGGTATTGGGTGCTACTTTATGCACATTCTGTCCTTCTGCAAAGAAAATTTGGTAGCATTATCATAAATCGCTTTCATTTTTATTTTTAAATGACAGCCTAAATATTGTTACTAGGAATAAATCTGCTCATCTGAATCTTACCTGTAAATAAACATACACAGGATTACACTATGAAAACAAAAGGTATTAGTTGACAGAGAAATACAGGGAAAAATAACCTAATAACAAGTAATCTTAATAATGTGCGTTATAGTAATTAACATGATATAAACACCGAAAAGGAAATATGAAAGTTTAGGCTGAAAATAAAATGTCATTGTTTTAAAAATTATATGAATAATTTTTAAATTTTATTTTAAAAAAACATGAAGTGTAATAGTGGGGATCTTCGATGGGATTTATACCATTATAAGAAGAAAATAGAATAGAATAGAATAGAATAGAATAGAATAGAATAGAATAGAATAGAATTCTTTATTGGATTCTTAAGACTGAAGTCTCAAAGCAGTTTTCCCCAACCTGGTGCCTTCCAGAGGTTCTGGAACCTCAAATCTTTGCATTCATTTGGAAAGCATCTGGTTGGGGAAAGCTGCTTGTCTATTTTCTAGCTTATCCTGTTGTTTATGTAGCCTCAGCTGATGCCTCGAGTTTTTTTTTACATCTGTTCTGAAAAATAAAGTGTTAAAAGGACATTACAGAAGAATGTTTGCAGAGTTCTGTGGAAGATGGAGGACCATAGATTCAGCTGTGTATTTAATACCCATTCTCGTCAGTGTTTTGAAGTTCCTCTTGAAGAATTTAGGGCAAAGCTATTCTTTAAAAGAAAAATATTCTTTCCAGAGTGTGAGAGAATCAAACAGCTGACATCCTCTTTTATCAACATGATATAAATTGACGTCAGAGCTCTGGGAATGCTGGAGGGAACTCTAGAGCCTGTTTCCTTTTGCATTCTTCTGACAATGAGGATACATTTTTAATTGTTTAGTATCAGGGCAAATTTATAGTCACATGTAAAGCTATCTTTTCTTATTTCTAAAGATATACCTGCTGCATTGTTAATTTCATTTAATGATGCTATAGACCATGAGAATTCATCCTGTAAAAAGGCAGAATGTTACTGGCATTATTTAAAATAATTATTATACCTGCAAATTTCAATATATACTGCTGCTTTTGCTTTGTTTTCTGTGTTGAAGTTAACAATTATGAGAATGATGAGTCTGGTAATAACTACTGAGAGTTCTTTAAGATTTTGCAAGATAAAAATATAAGTAAAAATATAATGGAGATAATAGAGAAGATTAACCATTTATTCAAGATGTTCCAAAATCTTGTGTTATAATATGGCCCCACAAAGTCAAATTATGCATTTGCTTGCAAAATAGCCCAGCTGAGCAATGAACTCAGGGATGACTTATTTATTTGTATTTAGTAATCACATTTATATAGCATATCATCTCACAGTAAAGTGACTTTGATCATATTTTGCTGGCTGAGGTAATAGTGAATGGCCCCTTCATCCCAAAAACCTGCATAAACTTAGAATCAACTGTTATTTTGAAAGCAGGTGGTTTTCCATGGCTGCTTGGATGGGTGGGTGGGTGGATGGATGGATGGATGGATGGATGGATGGATGGATGGACGGATGGACAGAGAAGCATCTGGCTTTTCAAATGTTTTCACTCTTAGACTGTGTTCTATTCTGAGATTTCTGGTGTGCTTTATGGGAGTATAATTAAAGCAAGTAGGGATTAAACCATGGTTTATGCTATCTCTATTAATGAACTGAGGAAAGTGCCTGATGTGAGGAGGGCACATTACAACTAAACTGTTATTATACTTATAGGACCACACTTGAGGAAATGAACCTGGCCTTTCTTGCCTGATTTACACCAAAATCGTTTGACTTTTTGTACTATGTACCTGTTAAATAATATTAATTGAATTTGGCCTGGATCTTTAAACCTATATCTATTTCACAGAGTCATTCAATAAATTGCAATGCCAATTTGTGTCAGATCAAAACAGATTTATTTATAACAGAACAATCAATAAATATATTATTCTTAAATATCTACAGAGTCTTTTCTTCTTTCGTTCCTCTTAAACAGTCCTTCAAGGAACTAGAAGTTACTATGAGAGATTCACAGTTCTTCCTCTCATAACCTCTTCTTAGATATAGCTAACCTCTTTAGAAAGTCCCTTTCTCTTTAGGTTATAGATCTTCTCTCAGATCTCTTTGCTATATCTTCTCATACACAGACCTCAGTCTGTCAGATCCTAATATCTCCTCCGAGTCTTGGATCTTCTCAGTATCTCCAATCTCCCTCAGACAAAATGAGTCTCCACAGAATCTCCTTAGAATCTCCTCATTTTCTTTCTCTCTCTTTAAAATGACAGTTGACAGCCCCTTTATACTTAGGGGCGTGTTGTACAGTATCACAGTGGGGTGCTCAATGCCACCCTGTCATTGGTGGGTTTGATCACCTCATCAAACTCCACTAATTTGTAAACTGCATAGTAACTCCAGAAAGTTCTACTTTCTGACAGTACCAATGGTGGGATTCAAATATTTTTACTACTGGTTCTGTGGGCGTGGCTTGGTGGGCGTGACAAGGGAAGGATACTGTAAAATCTCCAGTCAGAGGTGGTATTCGCCGGTTCTCTGAACTACTCAAACTTTCCACTACCGGTTCTCCAGAACTGGTCAGAACCTGCTGAATTCCACCTCTGCTATGTACCTAGTTTTGATGTGGAAGTCTCAATTTCAGGTAGCCAAATTACTTTGATCAAGCCTGAAATATTTTGACTTAAACACAATTAGAAAACACTCAATTTCCCTGCTAATAAAAAGAGAATTGTACTTATTTCAAAACAGAATAGAAGCTTTCTATCACATCATCTTTATAACAATGAAAGAAATCCAGATAAAAGAGAGAGAGGATGTAAGCCTAAATTCCCTTAAGCCTTTTTCTCATAATGGGAAGTGAAGGTTTTGCACTATATCTGAACCAGAATGATGTGTCACATGCAGGTAACGCATTATGGTTTCAGTCCTGTGGGGAAGCTCTTACAAATCTAGTATGTGTTGTGGTGAAAAGCTTGTCAGCGTTTGACATAAATTAATGTTTTAAGGAGAGAGTTGGCAAAAAAGTAAAACATTTTTCCCAAACACTTCTTCATTTAAAAAAAACACCATTCTTATATTGGTTAAGCCTTCAAACCCTGTAGAGGCAAGATAAGAAAGGGATTGTACGCAACATTTCTAAAATTAATGTTTCAAGCATTCTCCAAAATTACAAGCAATTTCCAAGGCCACGGTTAATCTCTCTCACAAGAGGTAACTTCTAGGAAGAGCCTTTCTATATTCTCCAGACTATTCAGGACATTACTAAAAGCTTATTAGTACCTAATATTAAATTCCTATGGTTATCATGTTCTTGTGCAGAAAAAGCAAAGCAGATCTTAGCTTCAGTTTTTGGTGGCACTTTTTAGTGTCTAAATTAGTTTTGCAATCATAATACAAACATAGTTGAATCATAGTTACAATCACAATTGAGTCCAAAATTTCTGTTGCTAAGTGAGCCATTTGTTAAGTGAGTATTGCCCCATTTTATGACTTTTCTTGCCACAGTTGTTAAGTGAATCACTGCAGCTGCTAAGTTAGTAACTTGATTGTTAGGTGAATCTGGCTTTCCCATTGACTTGGCTTGTCAGAAAGTCATAAAAGGGGATCATATGACCTGGGATACTGCAACCGTCATAAATGTGAGTCAGTTGCCAAGCGTCTGAATTTGGATCACATGACCATCGGGATGCTGCAATGGTCATAAGTGTGAAAAAGATCATAAGTCCCTTTTTTCAGTGCCATTGTAACTTTGAATGGTCACTAAACGAACAGTTGTAATTTGAAGACTACCTGAACTCCCAAGAACAATATAGTGGCTTTTGTTGTTCTGTAATGTGTTCTCTTGTTTCGATCAGCAGCTTCACCAATTATTCACTTTCTCTTTTTGACTTGTAGAGCCTTTCTATGTTTATACATGTCTCCAGTTTTTCTCCTGATTGTATCATATTTGACATGTGCCAATTAGCTAAGTTGGTTTTCTTTTAATGATCACTATCAGCAATACAATTGTAACTATTTTATTTTCTGCATTTAATTTTGTTTACTATTCATCCCCAATGATGTATTTACATTTAAGAATGTATAAGTATGCACAGTGTCACTTGGGGTGCAAATAACGAGGCTCAAATTATCCTGCTTTGGAGACACTGACTCAGTTCGTTGGAAAAATCTATAATGTTGGGAAAGATGGTAGGAAATAGAAGGTAACAACTAGCAGCATTATGCAAAGGGTGCATTCTTAGAAGATTTGAAGGATAAGGTTACGGATATATCTTCTTGAGATAATCTATCTCTGTGGTCACTCAGTGAACATCCACTTAATGGCAATAATCAGTCAAGTGTGCAGACACATATAGATTGTTATATAATGTACAAGCCAGCAGGTTATGCAATGTATCTCCCATTGTAAACATAGTTGAATAAAAAGCTTAGGCCACAAGCAATAAGTTAGTTTCTAAACTCCACGACAAATTTTTGCCATTGGTGCTACATAGACTAACAAGAGTTCTATTTCCCCCTGATTTATATCAACTGTTCTCAATCTGATATTTTCCAGATGTGTTGGAATATAATTTCCAGACAGCTTAGACTTTGATTCAGAATTCAGGATATTGTAGTCTCAAAATATTTGGAAAGTGTTACGTTGGTGTAAAGCCCCATGCTGGCTGAATAGTTCTGGGAGTTGAAATCCGCACTTCTTCAAGTTTCTTGAGTTTGATAAATGCTGCTTTAGAAAGAAAAGTAAGAGGAGACATAACAAGCCGGGAAAGAATAGATTTAACAAGTGGTGTTTATGGCTTGGAGTAGTTACTGAGATGAAGGGAAATTAAGTTTATATTAAGTCTTTAATCCCAGAGAGGAGAATTTGAGCACTTAGAATATGGCTTCTTCAGTTTTCCACATAGTTTTCACTGACTGATGTTTATTAAACCATGAAAGCAGAAACAATTCCTGGATCTCAAACAAATATATATTCTGGAAATGTGACAATAGAGTGATTTTGTAGCAATTGTATTTAGTGCAGAATCTTTCAGACAGTTTTGAAACTTGCAGCTACAGTGATGTTGAAGCAATGTTTCTGCTATTTATTTATTTATTTATTTATATTTGAACTTGTATGCCGCCCCATCTCAAGACTGGCTACAGCTAAAAACACAGAACAATAAAAATTTAAAAAGACATTAAACTAACAAGCCCAAATATAAGACATAACAATGCAATAAAATATATTAAAAAAACCCATCCCCCCCCCCCAAAGGAGGGTCACAGCCCGGGTTGGTCAAACAACCAAGTTTTTAATTCGTGGGAAAAATATTTTTTCAATGTACCAATTGAAAAATGACGTGAATTGCATTATTTATTATATCTTGCACTATTAAAATAAGAGAAGCAGGGTCTATATACAAATATAACCAACAACATTTTAACTTTGTGGAGGGCCAAGGAAAATAATAATTATTTCAAGAATGAGTGCACCTTTTAATTTAGCTAAACTATAGAATGTATTTGTATTCTACAATGCTTGTTAAGGAAGGCAAACCAATCCTGTTTAACCTGACATTGGAAGTGTTGAACGATGAAACACCAAATAAAAAACCTGCCAGTTTCCTATCTTCATTAGGTCATTTGCTCCTTACTTTCTCCTCCCTGGCTTGTTAAATGGAAATTCTATAAATTATCTCCAGGTTTGGTGTAGATTAGAAACTGAAATAAAGGTATACATTGAAGGCTTGGAACAGTTTTGTATTTTAAGAATTCACTGTTTATCTCAGCACGCAACCTAGTCTCCCTGGTATATATTTTTTTACTTCTTTTCAGAGTAAAAGAAGTCCTGTTATTGGAATATGGTTCTTTTTCCTCTCTAAAAATCCTGTTTCCTGTTGGATAAGGTACCAGGTCTGTGCTACAAAATCTAGACAACTACTGGAGTTTTATTTATGTTTTTGCTTCACTGTGGTGTTTTTCCAGATTTTTCCAACACAGATTTTTAAGTATACTTCCTGGGATCAGCAGATGCAACCTAAGTGTTTTGCAAAAATCACAGTATAACACAGTGGTCTATGGAAGAAATGGTAATTCCAAAATAAAAATATCTATTTTAATTGAAATATGCCTAGGTTTTGGTTTAGAAAAAAATGTCCTATGTAAGCAGAAAGAAGGAAGGAAGGAAGGAAGGAAGGAAGGAAGGAAGGAAGGAAGAAAGAAAGAAAGAAAGAAAGAAAGAAAGAAAGAAAGAAAGACCACCACACATCCCTTATCTTCGCATATATATATAGCTGCTCTGATCTATTCTCCATTTGACTGAATCTGGAGGGTAACAATTTCTATTTTGTTTTTATTTAATTCTCATATACATGTTCCATTCCTTGGAATATTTCCACCTTGATTCCTCTGTTCTTAAAATGTTATTTCATTGTCCATGCTCATTTCATCAACCAAGTATGTTACTTAGTAACACAAAAACCAAAATCTTTAACAAAACAGCATTAAACTTAGCTTTTGTTTGTGGGCTGACAGGTTTCAAAAGTCCCTAGGCAAAGCACTTGTGATGTCACTCCAATTCTCCAAGTAGCTCTCAGTATCTGAGGTTGAACATGTTCACCGCAGAAGCAAGTCCCACAACCTATTTCTCTGTTATTTTGCTACTAGAGACAGAGCTGTATTAGCTAGTTACAGCAACAGGAGGTATGGATATTGCCATCAGTGGGACTTTATTATCCACTTTCTCTAGGCTGTATACCTTGGAATTGTAAGGCTCCAGACAGACACAGAAAAATTATTACAGTACATACTGAGTTATCTGCATTATTTCTGAAAGTCCAAACATTTTCATCTTAATTTTTTTAATTACATTTTATATGCCCTTCTCCGAAGACTCAGGGACTTACAATTTCACAACCCAATGTGCTCAGCAATAGCCTTCATTCCATTGTATATGCCTGCTTATTACTAAGCGGCATTTTTACAAGGTCAGCTAATTGCCCCCAACAATCTTGGGTCCTCAATTTACCTACCCTGAGAGGATGGAAGGCTGAGTCAACCTTGAGCCTGGTGGGATTCGAGCCTACAATAATTGTAGGCATCTGGATCTTAAGAGCAGGCATTTAACAGCCTGAGCTACCAAGGCTCTTATTTGCCACAAATAATCCTATTCTGTGATCTTGTTTGTATGCACAGATGTCTTAATAATTGTTTGTGCTAATCAAGGCAGAAGGATAGTGATTATCAGAGGTGTGGGAGTAGAAGAAGGAGGCAGAGAGCAACCAGTTCTGTGTTGCATGCCTTCCAGAAAGAACTGCTTGATTCAGCCCAGGCAGGCCTGTCTGTCTGTCTCACAGCAGGTGGCAGTAAACCACTGGGCCATCTCTACAAGGCCCAGCAGACAGAAAGGCAGCAGCCAATAAAAAGGAAACTCTCAGACCTGTGAAAAAGTATCTGATGACAGATACCTTGGTTGCTAAGTACAAACCCAACAGCAGCCAGGCAGCAACAGGACCATTAAAAGCAGATTTAAAACAATTCAAGGCAGAGAAATAAATGGCCTTAGCTATTGAATAGGCCATGATTGATGTTTTAGCACCTTCAATAGCTTTTTCATGCCTTCTGGCCCTTTGACGCCTTGGAGCAGAATGTTCATTTGACAGGCATCAGATACCAATCAGAACAGAGCAGGAAAGGATCCTCTAGATCTTCTAGTCCAAACCCCTACTCAAGTAGAAGACCCTATACCATTTCAAACAAGTGACTGTCCAGTCTCTTCTTAAAAACCTCCAGTGATGAAGCACCCACAACTTCTGGAAACAAGCTGTTTCACTGGTTAATTGTTCTCACTGTTAGAAAGTTTCTCCTTAAATCCAGGCTGCTTCTCTTCTTGATTAGTTTTCATCCATTGTTTTTTCTCCTGCCCTCTGTTCCTGCCCTCTTTGAAAAATAAGGTGACTGCCTCCTCTTTGTGGCAACCTCTCAAATACTGGAATATTGCTATCATGTCCCCTCCAGTCCTTCTTTTCTCTAGACTAGCTATTCTGTCTTTGGTTCAGTTGCTAAATATAAAGACAGATAGATAACTCTACAGATTCTTCCATACAAAGTTTCTTTTATTGGATTATATTAGGTATCCTCAAGGTAACTCACAGTTATGTCAAGGTGCATCTAATGTCCAATTCTTTGCACAGTTGAAATCGTAGTGTAAATGATAGTAATCTTTCTATCCATATTTCACCCCATAGTAGAGGCAGGGGATAGAGCTGCTACCACGAGGCTGTGTGTTCAGGCAAGAGAGAAGAAACTTCCCCCGACCCACCAAGGGTCAATTAAGTGACCAATCAGGGTTACAGATGTGACCACATGACATGTACTACATTTTCCACAAGACATGTACTACATTTCCCAGGATACCTTAACTACATTTACCATGATGCATTCCCTTAAGGGGACAGCTCTCAGTTCCTAACTAACTATCCCAAATCCCATTAACTCTAAACTGTCTGGACAGCACACTAGCCAAACCCAAATCCTGTAACTGTTCTTTCATATGTTTTTGTCTCCAGGCCTTTGATCATCTTAGTTGCTTTTCTTAATCATCTTAGTTGCTGGGGTGTGTGTGTGTGTGTGTGTGTGTGTGTGTATGTGTATGTATGTATGTATGTATGTATATATATATGTGTGTATGTATATATATATATGTGTATGTATATATATATATATATTTTTTTTTCGTAGATTTTCACGGGTAAAGGTATGTAGGTCTTGGTGTATTCGGGTCTTGTCCCGTGTAAGATTGAGAATACCTTGGCAATGTTTCGACGAAATCTCATCTGTCATCTTCAGGCTGGTGTCTTCAGCCTCGTTCTTCTGGGAGAAGTGTGTGAGCCCATTACCCAGGTCGTTACAACACAAAAGGCTGAGAGACACACAGCCAGCACCTCAGCCACACAGGGTCTCAGGAAAAAGCCATCCAATCTGCATACATCAACTCCATCAACCAATCAAGAAGTAACAACACAGCCAACTCTGGAGTTTAAAAGGAAAACAGCCGCTATCACACACTTCTCCCAGAAGAACGAAGCTGAAGACACCAGCCTGAAGATGACGGATGAGTTTTCATCGAAACGTTGCCAGGGTATTCTCAATCTTACATGGGACAAGACCCGAATACACCAAGACCTACACACACACACACACACACACACACACACATATTCGTAGATTTTCACGGGTAAAGGTATGTAGGTCTTGGTGTATTCGGGTCTTGTCCCATGTAAGATTGAGAGTATCTTGGTGACGTTTCGACAAGATCCCACTCACCATCTTCAGGCTGGTCCAAGCACAAAGCCGAAGACACCAGCCTGAAGATGGCGAGTGGGATCTTGTCGAAACGTCGCCAAGATACTCTCAATCTTACATGGGACAAGACCTGAATACACCAAGACCTACATGTATGTATGTATGTATGTATGTATGTATGTATGTATATGCGCGTGCACACACACACACATACACACACACCTTATTGCATCTTATGGCAATGTGATTTCCCCCCCTCCGTTTTGTTGTTTGTTCACTGAAGTCAATGGTCCAGTAAATGGGAATAAAGTACTGAAATGATTTTGGTATTAGATTTTAACTGCTTAGGTTTATTGTCTTTAATAAAAAGAGTCAATCCATTTTTTCATTATAGACGAAACATATTTTGGAGGCTATCTTCATTGGGTTTCAGGCCTGGGACATTTAATTCAGTGTTCCCGCCCATAAAAGAAAAGAAAAAAAACTCAAAAAATCTGCATGACTATGCATACTTCTATTTTAGTGTTAGTCTAACAGGATAACATGGAAAAAAAGACATTCCAGATTTCCTGAGTTGAACTGGGAGAAAAGAAGAAAAACCTCAAGCCAGCAAGAGAAGTCATATTAAATTTGGAGATATTCACTTGTTTGCTAAAAATACCAGATAATAAAATAAAATAAAAATAATAAAAAACAGATAATACTATAGTAAATCAGATGCTAAATATTACTGTAAAAATCATAAACTTTGTCCTAAAGAAAAACATATTATTACTTCCTTTGATTAGTAGAAATATTTTCTTAATTGCTTTTTCTCTCTTTTCTTTTTCTGTTTTAAACCTAATTGTTAAATTTAAAGATTGTATATATTAACCTTATTATTATATTATATCTTGCAATTTTGCACGAATTGTGTACTCTTGTACAATAACATATTTATTGAAAAGGAAAAGTATAATTCCAGAAACCTCAGCTATTAGGAAATTCTAGTTACAACAGAATCTGAAATATGCGTAGCTACTTTCCCCAGGTTGAGGTCAGTGAGCTGTTGTTTATAGGATTGTACTGTTACTTAGAGATACAAATTTAGAGCTTCTTTCTTTCAAAGTTGTTTTTACCGTTTCTTTGTGTTATTCAAGACTTTTCCTTCTATGAATAATTGTAGAGAAAATTAAGTTTAATCCAGGCTGCTCGAATGCTTCCTAATAGATTCCAGATAGCATTTATTGCTAAAGTGGTATAAATTTTCTGTTTTAATGATGAATCAAGTAATCCTGAAATCAATGTCAATTTATGCATGCATGTAATGAATATATGACTGATCTTGGAGAATTGCACAATTCTGTGATAATCAAGTGTGTATGTGAAGTAAAAGTTTCTGATGAAATTTGCTACTTTTAAACTGTTTTCAATATGAGGTAGTGGCGAATATCTGTACTGGCTCAGATGTAGGATGAAGGTGGAAGTTCGTTCTCTGAGCTTGTGGGTTGGTTTCTCAGCGTTTCGTTAGCAGGCTAGGTAACATCTTCAATGGGATTTAGGGGATTTCAGTGTCAGTGTTCTGCTTATAAGGACATTGTGTGGTCAGTAGGTCTTGTGATGGTGAGGTCACATCAGGTGAGGATCACATCAGGTGAGGATCACATCAGGTGAGGATCACATCAGGTCAGGGTCTTGTGATGGGTCTTATGATGGATCTTATGAGTTTTCAATGTTTGTATTTGTTTTTCTTGTTAATAAGCAGTGATGAAAGATTATAATATAAAATAATAAACCCAAATACTGCACTTTGCTGTTTCAAGAGTTTACCTTAAGATCAGTGGTGCATTTTAAAAATTTTTTTACCATCGGTTTGGTGGGTGTGACTTGGTGGGCGCGTCTTGTGCATGCACACATGCGTACCAAATGCGCACTTTGCACAGGTGCAGAGGCTTTCTGACTCACCTCTTGCAAGCCTGCACTCCTTGTTGCTTCAGCAGCTGCTGCGCAACAATCTGCTGTGCCGCGCAAAGCAGCCGCACTTCAAAAGCAGGACATAAAAGTTAGTATGGGAGCCCAGGCTGGTGGGTTTGGTCTCCGCTGCTCATCGGCGCTACCGGCTCGACAGAACCGGGCCGAACTGGTAGAATACTACCACTGCTTAAGATAATCAATAAGATATTCACTGCTAGGGAAAACATATTATAATTTACACAGGCTGGCACTCCTCGGGGTGCCGTCCACGTGACAATGTCGGCTGGCGGTGCCCCGGGGAAGGGCCTATTCTGTATCGGCTCCCGCCTTATGGAACCAACTACCCGTAGAGCTCCGGCTGGCTCCTGATCTCTCCCCTTTCCGACACGATCTAAAAACCTGGTTGTTTTTACAGGCTGGGCTGGACTGATCTCCTGGGGGAGAGGGTGGGTTTTAATTCGATTTTAATTTGGTTTTATAGTTGCATTTTGGCTTGTCTAGTTTAATTTCTTTTTAAATAATTTATTGTTCTGTATTTTTATCTGTGAGCCGCCCCGAGTCCTTTTGGAGAGTGGCGGCATACAAGTCAAAATAAAATAAATAAATAAAATAAATCATTTGTTAAGGTTATAAAGTATTATTGCTTTGGGATCTTCATCAGTTAAAAATATTGTCCAGTTTTGCAAATGAGAAAATTGTCACTTATTCCATCCTATTGACCTCTCGTAAGCAACCCGTGTAGGAAGGGTTGAACCCTCTCCAGCTCATCCCCCAAATTTGTTGTACATATTTAAGCATTTAAATAAACATTTTCTCAGATTTGGTGACTACAGGTAGTCCTCGACTTACGACCACAATTGAGCCCAAAATTTCCATTGCTAAGCGAGAATTGTTGAGTGAATTTTGTTCCATTTTACGACTTTCCTTGTCACAGTTGTTAAGTAAACCCTGCAGTTGTTAAGTTAGTAACACAGTTGTAAAGTGAATCTGGCTTCCCCATTGATTTTGCTGGTCAGAAGGTCACAAAGGGAATCCCATGACCCCAGGACACTGCAACTGTCATAAATATGAGCCAGTTGCCAAGCGTATGAATTTTGATTGCATGAGCATGGTGCTGTTGCATTGTGGTCGTGAGTGTGAAAAATGGTCATAAAATCACTTTTTTTCAGTACCGTTGTAACTTTGAATGGTCACTGAATGAACTTGAAAGTCGAGGACATTATGTAGTCTCCGTGTGCATTTTTTCTCATCCTCTCCCATCTACCTCTTCATGAAAGTGAGTAAACCAGGTCTTCTGTGTTAGCCATGCTGATTGGTTATCCCAAGCAAGGTAGGGCCATGTACAGAAAGCATCTGGTTGGACAGGGCTAACATCCATGCTAATCCACAAATGAATGCTAAACAGCCACCCAAATTATCATTGGATGTTGGAGCAGAAAATTACCTCATTTGGTATTTGTTTTCTTTTTAAAACCAATACAACTAGGCCCTGCCAGTAACAGAACAAAACGTTGCAATTGCATCTGATGCTTTCTAAACTATTTAGAAAAAAAACATGATTATTATGGGGAGGGGGGAGATGAAAAATATGTTTAGAATGTAGTATTTATAAAACTGAAACATTTTCTCTCTTCTTTATTTCTAGGTAAGTTATACTTCACATCTCCTTGAAATGACAGAAATTGTATTTCTTGCATGATATGTAGCAAATGTAAAAGCAAGAAAGTGAATGCAAAAATGGCATTGTTCATCAACTTGGGTAAGATTTCAAAAAACAGCTTCATTATGTGCCTATTTTGTTCTGAGGTTGGTAACAGAAAGTAAGCGCTACTTTGGCAAGAGGGCCAAAAGGGCCTTGGTGGTGCAGGCTGCTAAATGCCTAGCACTTAAGATCCAGCTGCCTGCAATTATTGTAGACTCAAATCCCACCAGGCTCAAGGTTGACTCAGCCTTCCATCCTCTCGGGGTAGGTAAATTGAGGACCCAAGATTGTTGGGGGCAATAAGCTGACTTTGTAAAAATGCCGCTTAGTAATAAGCAGGCATATACAATGGAATGAAGGCTATTGCTGAGCACGCTGGTTTGTATCCCAAAAATTGTAAGCCGCCCTGAGTCTTCGGAGAAGGGCGGCATATAAATCTAATTAAAAAAAAAGAGTTGTTATGTAGAAACATAAAACTGAGTTGACTTTTGTGTTCCAGTTGAAGTGTATGGAAACTAGGACTTGCTAAGATTTCTCTGGGAAAAAGCATAAACATTGGCTATTAATTATATTCATAGTAATAGAAACACCAGCTTTTTCTTCTTCTAAATAAGAGGAAAAAATTGCTAGGACTCTAGTGTTACTCCTCTGTAAAGGAACCAATGATCTAATCTCTGTGTTTCTGTATGTATATAGTATATATATAGTATTTATTGCCCGGTCCACTTGATTGAATTCTTTCCAGGTTTTACCTTCACAGAACAGCATTTCATTTGCAGATCACATATTAATTTCATATCAGATATTCTGGACAAGGCTAATGTAGCTCTCTAGGGTTCATATTAGTTCAGATATGTTAATCTGGGTAGTGTTTTGTGAATGAACTGGTCGCAATAGGGCTTCCAAAATTTGAAGCTTCTTTTGCTGTATTGTTTCCAAAACTACTCTTTCTGACTTAAAGCTTTTTGAGAATTGGAAACTATAAAAATGATATCACCAGTACCTTTATAGGAAAGCATTTTATTTCACTTCCTGTGTCTCCCGATTAATAAGTTATTTTACTGTTATTATATGTTGACTTAACTTTCTCAGCAAATTGACAGATCCTTCTCCTTAGGAGTCAGTTCAGACTTTAAATAATAGTATAAACTAGTATCCATTGATATCTGTTGCTGTATGATTTTAACAGGCAAAGATTATTTTATTTCTTTGTTCATTAAAAGACTTGATTGCAAGTGTTGTATAACTAAGGGCTGTGTGTCTGCTGAGGAAAAGCTGTTTGCCACTGATCAAAACAGAAATTAGTCTTACAAGAAGAACTACAAGGAAATTCTATAAAAAGTAGAGAAGTATAAGATGATAAATTCTGTGCACAATTCATTTATCAGCAGACTAAGACTAGAGTTAGGGAAAGTTGCAAGGTTGCCATCAAACATAGCAATCCCGCTTTCCATGTCACTCTTATCATCCTTTCTCATAGCACCAAATTCTAAAGGTAAATGCCATCGGTTGTGTAGTCCAATCAGGATACTCAGAATCATACTGATTAATTTTCTGGAGAATCAGTAAGTAAGGAATAGATTCATTTTCTTTTTACCTGTGTTCTGATTACCCATAGTAGCCCAGCCAAGGCTATTATCCTAGCAAAGAAGAGAAAATAGTCAAAGGGAAGTGTTTTATCTACTCTTTCTTATAGCTGTAAGGCAGGGGTGTCAAACTTGAGGCCCGCAGGCCGGATGCATCATATGCTGCCACGCCCATCTCCAGTTTAGCGAAGGGGGGAAAGTCGTGATACGTCACATGATGACAATGTGACACTGCGAGTTTGACAGCCCTGCTATAAGGGCTTCAGAAGGAGCAGGTGAATAGATGATGACAATAAAAGACAGAGGAAAGAAACTGTGGCAGTGGCACCTCCATAGGTCTATGGTTTTTAACAGATATCCTCAAATTCCTAGCTCTGTTATCTTAGGTAACCAGGAGCAAGATGGTCATACTCAATAGCCCATGGAATGACACCAGAAAATGTTTTAAAAAGGAAGAAAACTTAAAGGGGCAAAGTAAAAGTCAAAACACACCAATGAGGACTGAGTGTGTATAAAATATGCAGAAGGGCAAATTGAATCGGGTGAGATCTTTATTATGGTAGTTTACCAGCATGAATGTAGAGTGGCAAATGGACAGCAAAATTCCTTTCTTGAAGGAATAACTGGCTGGAGCCTTGGATAGAAGCACTTACTTTAGATGGAAAAATGCAACATTTTGCGTTGATTAAAATTACTATTATTATACACTTCATTTATATTCAACACAAGGCACCAACCTATTTTCCCCACAACAACTCCATGTCAGCTGGGTTGAGAAAGAGTGGCTGTCTCAAAACCACCCGGCTGCATTCCATGTTGAGGGAAGCCCAGAAGTCACAATCTTCTGCTTTCTAGCCCACCACCTTCATACTACTACACCAAGCTGGCTTTCCAGAATACCAAATACCAAATTAGTATTCATTAAAATGAAGCAATGGGACAAAATTAGAGCATATCCAGAACCAGATGTGACTCATGCATCCCAGAAGATTACCAGGCTGGCATTCGTCTTGGATTTTGCCATACAAGCAAGCATAGGTATCATGCAAACAATAAAGTCTAGGAATGGAAGGCAGGATGTCCATCCCCTGGACACATAGCACTATTGTTGTGATAGGATATCTTCTCCCAGCTCCCTAGGTTGTTGCTTTTCCAGAAACAACTGGGGAATCTAAGAATGCCTGAAATCTTTCCAGTATGTGATCAGTTTCCTTTAAATTATCTGTGTGTGAGTATGTGTGGGGAGGTCTGTATATTTACCCAATTTAGAGGATTTAAATTGGTAAACAGAGGAACATTAGTATTAAAATATTTCATTGTACTTATTTATTTATTTGGCTATCCTGTTTTTATTTCCCTCTGCGGGTACAGCTTGTAGTAACAGACACTCTGAATGCAGCATAATGATACTAATATCGTAAAATATATTACTAAATGCAAGGTTGGGAAATACAATTCTAGCAAAAATGGTTCTACAAATGTGTTGATAGTGGAGATATCCATTGTGCTTTCTTAGAACCACATGTGTGATTTTCATGACCTTCCCTTATAATCAATGCGACATTCACATTTACTCACATGTTCATAAACATGTGACAATGAGGCTGTGTTTTTTTTAAAAAAACTTTATTACAATAAGCTAAACATTTTTTAAAACCTGCTGTTTGGGATTGATTTTTTTAAGGATAGAACAACATCAGCATTCAGGGATTAGAATCTCCAGTGGAAGTCATGCAACCTTTCAACTATGTAATTAAAAAGTGGATTTGTTGTATTATTGAAGATAAGCAACTGCTGTTTTGAGAGTTAGCCCTGGCATATCCAAGGGAACAGACAATATTTGGGCTTTCCCATTTTGCACCAAAAAAGAAAGCAAAAGATAAGAGCATTGAGAACGTAACACATTGGTTTGAAATTATACATAATCACTCTGTCCCAGGGATGGGATTCAAATTTTTTAACAATCAGTTCTGTGGGCATGGCTTAGTTAGTGGATGTGGTTTGGTGGTCATGTGACTAGGTGGGCACGGCCAACTCGACATCACTCACGTCAAGGGGCGCTTCTCCTCGCCTGGCCGCTCATGACAGTGGGGATGCTGCAATGGTCATAAGTGTGAAAAACTGTCATAAGTCACTTTTTTCAATTCCATTGTAACTTTGAATGGTCACTAAATGAACTGTTGTAAGTCAAGGATTACCTGAACAAAAATACAAAAAGCTTCTTTGCTTGCAAAAAGCTGCCCTAAATACCAATCATTAGATTAAAAATATCTGCAAGCCGGAGTTACAAATCAGGCAGGGTGCCAGAGAACCTTGAGGAATTAAAATAGTTAAAATGCAATGATAACTATCAGCAGCCAACTCTTGCTCATAAAGTGAAACCCTTTAGCAGAGAGGTCATTTAAGCTCTCCAGAAAGAGCACACCCAGGAAAAGCAATCCTTAGATCCATTTGCACCACTTAAAGATACCAGCTGGTCTCACTCACCTCACAAGATATCCTAAGGAAATCATCCAGAGTTAAGGAAAGGTCACATGCCCCCCTGAAAGGCAGTAAAAAAAATCAGTGCCAAGCTTGGCATCCTACCTCTTGGAAGTACACCCCAAAAGGACAGTGCCAGATACCACTAAAGCAGTGAAGGAAGATCCCCTCCCCAGATAGAAAAAGAAACCAAGAGGCAGGGAAAAATTCAAACACAATACAAATAAATCACAACAGTAGCTGTTGCTTGTTAAACCAGTTACCAGAACAAATAGGCACAGGAACTAGCCAGATTTCTCAACCCAATTTCTTTTCAGTAACAGAGATTAACCCTTTGCCTTCCAAACAAAGCTGAATAGGGAAAATTATCCATCAATAAACACAGGATTAAACGTCACCAAGGACAGAATTAAACTTCATCAAAACCAGTTTTAGACCAAAACTCAGAAAGGGTATGTAAACTCAAGTTTGTATGTCAATCTTTCTGGCTAGCCAAGAAGCCTTGCTGAATGTCACTCATCTTGATTTCTTGTCATTAAAAAGCTTCTTTCCACAGCTCTGCTTCATTATTCAATTATTTCTTCAAAGTGCTGATCATTGTATGCAGTCTGGAAGTATTTCCAGGGGAGTATTTCCTCCCAACAGCAGTGTAAACAGCTTAAAACAACCCTTCCCCTTTAAGAAAGTACCAGGAAAGAAAAAAAAACCCTCCTTCGGAGACAGTAAGTCTAGGCATACTGCCAAGAATGTAATAAGGGTGAAAAAAAAACAAAAGGAGATTTCTTCTAACAGGTTCTCTGAAGTACTTAGAAAGTTAACAAGGGGTTCTATAGAACCGGTCAGAACTGGTAGAATCCCACCCCTGCTCTGTCCATATGTTGATACAATCAGTACAGCTCTCTCTTGTGGTATTTGAGGAAATACATTGTAATAAATTTACTAACTTGCCAGTTCTGGATTGCAATGAACATGCAGATTTGTGATAGAAAAGCTTAAATGTAATGGGTAGCATCAGATAGGAGACTACAGTGTCACGTTTCAGTTGTTGTCTAAGCCAGCCTTGTGCTGTATAGTTAAGTGGATTATTTGCTGTATTTTTCCATGTGCTTTACTTTCATATGCTTCCTTTTGCTAAGTTTTGATATTATGTATAGGCAAGGAAAAAGCACAGAAGAGACCAGAAGTTTATACATGTTGAGTTTCTTTTGAAGAAAACTCTGTATTTTTAAATAAAAATGCAGAGCATTTTCACTTCTAGAAAATATTTTTTAATATAAAACATATCTGCTTCCAAGTTTTTATTTCACAGAGCTGGGAGGTCAATTTGCCATCAAAGACTGTATTGATAACACTTCCACAAGGCAAAAACAGTGAAAATGTATTTGAATGTACAGTATAGCATATAAATACCATTTAAGAAAAATACGTGCATTTTCATATTTATTGATAGCATATCCATGTTCAAGCTTATAATAGTGTGGCTACTTTAGAAAAAGCATATATGGGTTGTCCCAAAAATTAGAGTAAATCAACAAGAATAAAAATTATCCCACTGATCTCTCATTTGACTGTCTAAAAAATGAATGTTCAAAATTTGTCATTTCTGAATGGGGGACACAAACAACTGGATTTATTTATGCAAAAAAAAATCATAGAAACTAAAGATTGAAAGGATGGAGAACATCTGATCCAAACTTCTATCTTGTGTGAGAATCCATTAATATGTCCACCCTGATTAATGATCATCTATTGGTCAAATATCTTCAGCAAAGTCTACCATCTCCCAAGACAGTGTATTCCACTATTGTAACAGCCAATATTATTAGGAATTTGAGGAACATTCTTCTCACAGTAAGAGCAGTGGAGAATTCACTGTCACTATGTCAAATAACGTGGGTAGACAACCTAATATTTTCCATATATTTTTGATAATGTTTTCATTTTAACTAGAGTTTACAAAAATTTGAGTAGGTTATAGGAAATTGTTTTATAGTCAAAGATATCTGGAGAGTATCAGGTTGCCCGTTCTTGTAATAAAGGAACAAATTGACCAGAAGTCTCTCAGAATGGCATCTGCAAGCCATCCACTGATACAACAATAAAGGCAGAAGTTTTTTACTTGGAAAGGTCAAGGTGAGCTCAAAAGCAGCTGTGTCACAGAACAGATGATATTTTCTGTGCTTAGAAATAAAAAAAGGTTTTTTTAGCTCATTCTTCATAACGTTTTCAAATATTTGCATAGCTAGATAAAATGCAAATGTTTATACAGCAATAAGTAAGCATTAGGCAATAGCAATCACACTTCTGTATAACTTTTATTACAGAATAATATGAAAGCTTAATACCTAACAGGTTCTTTTCAGGAAATAATATTCATGGAGAGAGAGATACAATATTCATGGAGAGAGGGGAGGGGGAAGAGAGATATCTACTTCTGCTGACTGTAATTTGGCAGTTTGAATTTCACCACGTTCAAGGTTGACTCAGCCTTCCATCCTTCCGAGGTCGGTAAAATGAGGACCTAGATTGTTGGGGTCAATAGGTTGACTCTGTAAACCACTTAGAGAGGGCTGTAAAGCACTGTGAAGCGGAATATAAATCTAAGTGCTATTGATATATATTTCCAATTTTAACTACTACTCCACCCACCTTCTTTGTTAAAATTGGAATACTTTCATTTGTTGATTGTTTATTGATATATTATAGAAAGAGATACAGGGTTACAAAAGGTATTAGCCAGAAATGGGCAGAAAGGAGATTGGGCTTTATTGATCAATTTCTGATTTGCCGTTTTCTGACTCAAAGGTAGGGCACAAACTCCTGTCCTTTTCTAAATTGTATTTCTTGATTTGTAATTATGCCAATATAGACATGAAAGCTTAAATGTGTTCTTCCCATGTGTGGTTCATGGGATGTTGTAGATAATTTTGCCCTCCTCCAGAGGCCACTGCTTTAGATCTTCTCTAGCCTGTCTCAACTTTAGAATCCTCTCACTCAAATTACTATTTTTCATTTGAAAAATATGGATGAAAAAATGGATGGTCCTTTGCTGATGACTATTTTCAGGGCTGGGATACCATGAAACAATGAGACACTCTGCTTCAGAATCAAAATACTTCTAGGATCTAATTGGCTTTAGTCTTGAGGCAAATTGATCAAATCCTCTGAAATGGTGAAAAAAAATGCACAGATACACACACAAACAGTATTCAAATAAATAATGGTATCTCTCTACTCAGAAATTGTTTGGAAGCAAAGATCCTGTTGTAGAATCTGAATTGTCACCCATGTTTCATAGATCTGTAGCATAATTCTAGTTATGTCTACCCAGATAGCAGGTAAGTTTGTGCAGTGATTGTCTCCAGAGTGGTTTAGCTGCATTTGAAGTACAGCTCGCAGAATCCCCTGATTAATAAATCTCAAGAGTTCTAGGTTGGGGAAAAAGCATTTGCTGGATTCCCTGGAACCCTAAGTAGATATGCATAGGATTGCATTTTTAAACAACTATCCTGAAATTATCTATTTTCTTCGATGTTAGTTATCTGAGGTATATTGTTAAGAATAAATATATGGAGTAGGAATCCTTTTCTTTTATAATTAATCTTCCTGGAAACTGGGTAGTCAAGACAGGAGTATTAAAAGAAATAACAGTTTCTGAGCAACAAAGATGATTAGGGGACTGGAGGCTAAAACATATAAAGAATGGTTGCTGGAGTTGGGTATCTTTCGTTTAATGAAATGAAGGACTAGGGGTGACATGATAGCAGTGTTCCAATATCTCAGGGGCTGCCACAAAGAAGCGGGAGTCAAGCTATTCTCCAAAGCACCTGAGGGCAGGACAAGAAGCAATGGGTGAAAAATAATCAAGGAGAGAAGCAACCTAGAAGTAAGGAGAAATTTCCTGACGGTTAGAACAATTAATCAGTGGAACAACTTGCCTCCAGAAGTTGTGAATGCTCCAACACTGGAAGTTTTATAGAGGAGATTGGGCAACCATTTGTCTGAAATGGTATAGGGTTTCCTGCCTGAGCAGGGGGTTGGACTAGAAGACCTCCAAAGTCCCTTCCAACTCTGTTATTCTACTCTATTCTAGCCATAAATTGTTACTTGTGAACTTAGTCCAGATAAATAATGTGCAAATAGATGCATACATGTTTTTTTCCTTATACATATCAAATTCTCCTAAATTAGGAAGTAATTCAATGAAAGGTGATATTGTGTTTTTTTAAGGGGGGGGAGATATGATGCATATTTAAAAATGAAATAGCCAGTCTCCACAGAGAATGCAAATTTAATTTTCAATAGCTGATGCACCGTGAGCCACAAGTTAGGCATACATTAATAATAGATGCCACTGACCTAACATTTCTAAAATGTCTTTATTTTGCCTATGCAATAAGCAGCATTTGTGCAACAACCTTAGTTTTCTAAACTTAGCAACAGCAGCTGATAGGTACACATGATATTCCCCTAGAAAAAAAGTGAATAAACATAGTTGTTCTGCCACAGAGCTGCAGCAATATGTTTGCATGTATTTTAATACGTAACTGTATACACAGTGGCCAACATTTTTCAAAATATGACTTTTGGGCCTTTTTTTCCTGAAATACTTATCTTGTCAACTGCCTTATGGGCAACTTCCCCACAATTTCTCTTTTTTACTTACCTTTATATCTATGCATAAAATTTAAGAAATAATCAAATCTATACCTTAATTTATATACAGTCATAAAGATAATTTCTCTGTGTAAGAAACAAAAAAAGCTCTAATAGCTTTATTATGTGCCATCACTATTAAATTCAAAATGTAATATCTACAAAAAAGAAATCCTATTCAGATTACCTAATGGAAACCATACCCTTCATCAAATTTCTCACATTAAAATTTTCCTGTTGTTGAGCTTAGCAGATAGTGAAAGGTTTATGAGGAACTTTAATGGAACAGCTGTGACCTGTATGAAAAATGTTGCACTTGTCCAGTGTGTTTATCAGTTTGTTTGTCAAAATAGGTCACATACTGTTTAGCATATTTATCACTCCAGCAAGACTAGACTGACACATTTTGCTATGTAAAACATGCAAGCCATTGGTCACCTAGGTCAACAAGCGTGTATGTTTTAATTTTCCACGGGTAGCATTTGAATCTATTTTGGCAGAAGTAATCAGTAAGAAGAGCAGGACTTTAGATTGACAGAGCTGTTCTTGTTAGGCTTAAATTATTTTCAAGCAAAGGCTGGGTGCAAAAATAAATTGAACAGCATAATGCTTAAAACCACTGATAAAGACATTTTTAGAACTCATTTGAACTAGGAAGCCAGTTGGCTGGTTTGTTAGATGAAAAATGAATCATGATTAGATATATCCATGATAGAAACAGAAATAGAAACTAAAAAGACAATTTTGCCCATCACTACTGATCTACCCAACTGTTATCTGTAAAATGGATGTAGTACACAAACACACACTATTAATTCACAGAATGGAAATGAGTTCTGAAAAGTCTTCTGAGTGTCCCAGATGAAATGACTGTCCTCCAAACATTCAAATGCCCCAAAGTTTGCAGCCTTCATTGCAGCAAGTGCTTGTGCCTAATTCAAAAGAACTTAAGAAACTAACCATCTTGGCCAAAAACACTAATCAGATACAGTAGCTTTCTGATATCCTTGCCTAAAAGAGTAATTTATAGAATATTAAACTGAAAAAGTTTCTTATTCAAGATTAATTCTGGAATTAAGTTTATGGTTTCTCTTATGGAACAAGGGCTGCCTAAACAACAGAAAGCAGATAATATAGACATATCACAAAAGCACATGAGAAGCCAGGCATCTGCTGATTAAGTCTGATGCTTGTACAATTTTTCTTTAGATTCAAAGTTAAAGGTACCTGAAGTGTACTTACATGAATGAAAAGGATTTTAGTTAGTCATGATTAGCTAGCACCATTGATTACAATGGGACTTCTCACACGGTATGATTATATCTGGATTTAAATGGAGTGAGGTGTGAATTAATGTTACGCTTTAGAGTAACATCACATCAAGAGTCGTAGAAACAATGGAATTGTGAAAAGCTTTAGAAGGATCTTTCAAACTGGGAAAATGTCAGATGTGAGTATGTGGCATTATGTATAAATAAATTGGATTATGTTGAAGCAAAAAAACCCATCTGTAATGGTCTGTGAGAATGACTGAGAGACAAGAGAAGAAGCAACTGCAGCTCAGGCAGCAGTGAGATGAGAGATCTCAGCTCACAAAAGGACTGCAGATGTGGGAAGTGTTTCAGAAAAGATCCTTCCTAGTTCTCTGAAAAGTAATGGTGATGAAGGGGCAAAAGTGCTTTCAGACTTGCAAGAGTCTGTTACTGCAACCCTACAATAAAGGTAGTGTTGAGCACTCTTTGTTTCTATTTCTTGTCTGGACTGTGTTGAATAGCAATAGCAATAGCACTTGGACTTACATACTGTTTCTCAGTGTTTTACAGCCCTCTCTTAGTGTTTTACAGAGTCAGCATTTGCCCCCAACAATCTGGGTCTTCATTTTATCAGCTGCAGAAGGATGGAAGGCTGAGTCAACCTTGAGCCAGTCAGGATTGAACTGCTGACAGGTGGCAGAATTAACCTGCAATGCTGCATTCTAACCACTGTGCCACCAGGGCTCTGAAGAACTGACACCAATTTTGTATGCTCCTCTTCTTACCTTTACTTTCCAGAGAACTAGGGAGGATCCCTTTTGAGATGCTTTCCACATCTCCATTCCAGCCGTGGGCTGAGATATCTGTTGTCCCACTGTGGCCTAGGCTGTGGCTCTTCCTCCTCCTGTCTCCGAGATTATTTCCACAGACCATTACATAAACCAACATAATTTCACATACATTCATGAAAAGAAGAGTTTATATGTAGACAAACCTTCAATTTTCAAAAATCCATGAAAAGGGCAAATATATATATATATATAAAGACAGAGTAGCTGCTGATCACAGTTATCAATGTGGATAAATGAAATTACTAAATTCAGATAATCATTAATTGTGTCATAAATTAAGTTGTCAAGAAAAGAATAATTTCAAAGTTAAAAGAACAGTTTCAGATGCCTGACAAAACTGTCAAGAGATTGACCAAATATCCCTTGACTCAGAAAGTTGGAGGGGAAAAAAAACCCTAGAATTTAAACTCAGGAGCCAAAAGTGGGCTTTGATTCTCAGTATCACAGTGGACAAATCTATATATCTACAGCCTTAGTTGTGTTTGCAATAATATTACAAGAGCCTTGGTGGTGCAGGCTGTTAAACACCTAGCACTTAGCTTCAGCTGCCTGCAATTACTGCAGGCTCGACTCCCACCAGGCTCAAGGTTGACTCAGCCTTCCATCCTCCCAGGGTAGGTAAATTGAGGACCCAAGATTGTTGGGGGCAACAAGCTGACTTTGTAAAAATGCTGCTGGGGCGGGGCCAATAAAAAGCCCTAGTAATAAGCAGGCATATACAATAGAATGAAGGCTATCGTTGAGCACATTGGATTGTGCTCCAAAGATTGTAAGCCGCCCTGAGTCTCTGGAGAAGGGCGCATATAAATGTGAATTTTAAAAAGACTACTCTTGCAGAGGCAAGAGTCTATTAGTCTTCTGATGAGTAAACCAATTTCCGAATAAGGAGTTCAGCTGCATCCAGAGGGTTCTGCTTTTGTCAGAATGATGAAAGTAGCATGGCTCAAGATTGACTCAGTCTTCCATCCTTCTAAGGTCAATAAAATGAGGACCCAAATTGTTGGGGGCAATATGCTGACTCTGGAAATTGCTCAAGGAGGGCTGAAAAGCACTGCGAATCAGTATATAAGTCTAAGTGCTATTGCGCTAAAGCTACATCGCTTGCATGCATGTTGTGTTACATTGCAGCTAGAAAACAACGATGCTTACATTATAATGCCATGACATTGCTTACATCAGTCTTCTTTCCCCCCTCCCATCATCCATGCTCTTTGTGCCCCAGTGGATGCCACTGAATAATTTAAAAGTTTGGAGGGCTGAGTTAAATAGCTGTATCACATGAAATTTGACAACACATGTTTAATTATTTCAGTATAATTTAAGGGGAAATTAAATCAAGTTTAGTTCGCTCTTTGTGCCCCAGTGGATGCCACTGAAGAATTTAAAAGTTTGGAGGGCTGAGCTAAATAGCTGTATCACATGAAATTTGACAAAACATGTTTAATTATTTCAGTATAATTTAAGGGGAAATTAAATCAAGTTTAGTTCACCCAATTCTTTAACTCCTGAATACTTTTTCATATATCATAAAACAGACCCAGATGCCCCTTGGCTGGGGAAAAACATAAGGCATCCATACTATAGGACTAATTGAACAGTTCTGCCTAAATGAGTCCCAATATATTAAAAAAAACCCATTTGTAACAGAAGTACTAAAGCAGGGATCCCTAAACTTGGCAACTTTAAGACTTGTGGACTTCAACTTCCAGAATTCCTGAGCTAACATGATTGGAGGAGGAATTCTGGGAGTTAAAGTCCACAAGTCTTAAAGTTACCAAGTTTGGAGACCTCTGTACTAAAGGGAATGACAGGCAAATAAACTGATATGGCTTTAAGTCGTTCGAAATAGCTTCCTTATTGGAAGTCCCAAAAGTATCTTCAGAGCTACAGCCATCCTTCCCATTTGAGTTAGGAAAGATGCAGAGTTTAAAATCTCTGTTCAGATTTTCCATCACAAAGAGTCCAGTATCCTATTGCTTCTCAGGCTTAACAGTACTTTGCTAACTGAATCGGAACATCAGCTCATGAACTTGCTAAGCAGGAATATGGAATCTCACTTCAGGGGTTTTTTTTCCCCTGTAGTGGAGATTTTACATTAGCCTATGCACTTATGACAAAATACAATATTGCAAGTAGAAATTATGCTAGTTTTTGTTTTTTTCCCCCAGTTTGGGAACTGATTTACAGTATCCTTAAAAGTTAAATTCAGTCTAATATTTGGGGCTTCATTTTCTTATTTTCATTTTTGTGATAGCTGTAACTATGTTAACTAAAAAGTGTTAACTTTTCCACCCTACATTTCTTCAAGATGTATACACTCGAACAATGACATGATACTTAGCCTCTTTCACTTGTACTTTTTGCAAGTTAATTAAGTAATTGGTATGATTTCAGAGCTATAGCTAACCATTCATTTGGACCAGATAGCAGGACTGTTATAGCTCTTACAATTAAGGACAGACAGCTTTTTTTTTTAAATTACATTTATATGCCGCCCTTCTCCGAAGACTCAGGGCGGCTTACAATTTTTTGGGATACAACCCAGTGTGCTCAGCAATAGCCTTCATTCCATTGTATATGCCTGCTTATTACTAAGCGGCATTTTTACAAAGTCAGCTTATTGCCCCCAACAATCTTGGGTCCTCAATTTACCTACCCCGAGAGGATGGAAGGCTGAGTCAACCTTGAGCCTGGTGGGATTCGAGCCTACAGTAATTGTAGGCAGCTGGAACTTAAATACAGGCATTTAACAGCCTGAGCCACCAAGGCCCCTTTTTAAAAAGTTTTTTAAAAAATTAATTATCTTTTATAAGTAATAAAAACTATGGTATTTAAATTGATCAAAAATAGTCAAGATGGTACTAAGAATATAAAATAGACATAGAAAAGAAAGCAATAAAATATTTTTGCTTACAGATATAAACTTGTATCTCTAATGATGTTGCCTGTGATTAACTTTCACTATGGTTCCTGGTGCTCCTTGGGCTGTTTTCTTGCAGACATTTCCATACCCAGTTGGGTAACATCATCAGTGCTAGTGTATTTGCTCCACTGGACTGATGCATGTCACCTAATTGTGTTATGAAATATCTTCAAGAAAACAGCCAAGCTCAGGGAGCACCAAGGACCCCACAGCTCAAACCTGAGCTACAATATTCTCTTCTATTGGAACTTTTCACTACTTTTCACTTCAGAGTTTTACAAGTCTGAAACTGCTTATAAATACCTGGCCAACCTAAAACAACAACAATACAGATAGGCAATTTAGAGTCATATTTATACATCTGAAGTTTTTAATTATCCTGTTCTCAAAAAAAGGAGAGCTGTATTAATAATGTCTCCAAACAGATACAGCAGTGTAAAATATATGTAATGAAAGTAAGAACTGGTAAATTGTAATGAATCTGCATGTTTGTTAATTTTTCACACCCAGAAAAAAGATGACACCTTCAAACTTTAAAATCACCACACCCTACCTTTTTACCCTGGAGAAGGTAAATCAAACACATACGATCGTGGTTTGAGATAAAGGCAACAAACTGAAATTTAAACTGCTCCTGTTGACTATAAAAATACCTGCAGCTGCTACAGGCACCTACAGTTAATAACTACAGCTCTTTCCAAATACTATCACTGCTTGTGAACTCAATCTTTCCATTGGCCAATTGAATCAGTTATTGTACTATTAATAATTATAGCTGCCCAGAGGCGGCTTTTCATGTAAAGCAAAGATGGGCTACACCTTGATTGTTGAGGACATTCTTAACAAATTCAGAAGGGATGTAAAACAGGATTTTTATCTGTCAGTTAGATACAGTTCACCTGAACCAGTTGCTACATTTTTAAAAAAAATCATTTTTCATATTTTGTCATTCTGTCCTATTTTGATTTTTGTATGTGTGTGCTTTTGAGTCAGTCTCAGTTGTTGGAGACTACATGGACATGTTCCTGCAGTTTTCTAGGCAATGTTTTTGGAAGTAGTTCTCCCTTCCCTTCTTCCTAGGGCCAAGAGATGGATTGGCATGAAGTCACCAAACGGCTTCATGTCTACAGTGAGGCTAGAATTATAGACTCCTGGGTTCTTGTGAGAAGATGCTAGCAAAATGATGAGAGGGGTGTATCTAAAGAGATGGTTCAAGTTCAAATTACAATTTTCAAAAGCAACTGAAACTTCTTTTCTAAGATCACATGAGGTACTAATACCACTCTATAAAACCTTAGTAAGACCATACCTAGAATGCTGCATCCAGTTTACTATAAAAAAATTGTTGAAACTCTAGAAAGAGTTTAGAGAAGAGCAACCAGGATGATTAGGGGACTGGAGGCTAAAACATATGAAGAACAGTTACAGGAACTGGCTATGGCTAGTCTAGTGCAGAGAAGGGCCAGGGGAGACAGGATAGTTGTGTTACAATATTTGAGGGGCTGTCACAGAGAGGAGGGGGTCAAACTATTTTCCAAGGCATCTGGAGGCCAGACGGAATAATGGATGGAAACTGAGAGATTCAACCTAGAAATAAAGTGACATTTTCTGACAGAACAATCAACCAATGGAACATCTTGCCTTTAGAAGCTGTGGGAGCTTTATCACTGGTGGCTTTCAAGAAGAGATTGGACAGCCATCTGTCAGAAATGATATAGGGTCCCTTGCTTGAGCAGCGGGTTGGACTAGATGACCTACAAGATCCCTTCCAACTCTGCTATTCTTTTCTAAATTATTTTCAAGATGCTTGCAAATTTCTTTCACATTTCTGTTTTTGAGCTTTAGCAATTGAGGGTAGGGATTCTTGTGGTGTTTTTTGTTTCACAACTTTTTGTCATTCTGAAATTTCCATGTTCCCCATCAGAAAAAGCCATGCAGGGGGATTTCACTTCTGAATCTTTCTAGCTTGAAAGGATAGAAAGACAAAAGAATGTGGAGAAATGATGATAAAAGTAAATAAAATCTGTCTCTCCCCCTCTCTCACGCACAGTTTTTCCACTTCTTTGTGAAATAAATTATTCTCTTCTGTCACCATGCCCCCAATTCTCTTTTTCATTGAAATAAACATTAAAAAGAAATTGTATTGTACTAAACAGAATTAGACCGAATAGGAAAAATGCAGATGTTTTGATCTGAACAGTATTGGAAGCAGGTACTTGTTAAAAGTTTAGATGAAACACTTCTACGCTAAATCGCATGAGTTACCTACAAAACTTGTTTTGCTTATATATAATATACATGTTACACGGAGTCACAGTTGTCTGAGCCTAGTTTTTGACATCCTACCATAGTGTGTATGTGGGAAAGAAAAATATATAGGCTGTACACATGCTAGATATATATATATAAAGCAACTCTAGTAATGCACATGCTTAATGTTTAACATTAGCTATTATTTTCACATGCACATGAAACTAGTCTGAGTTTGCAAATGCTTTGTTAAGGTACTTGCAAAGGAAAAAAAACCCCAGGAATATGAATAAGCAAGCTCTCTTTCATTAGGATGAGCGTCATCTGCGTATAAATAGTCCATCTCAGCCACCAATTGCTGCACTGTAATTGCAGGGAGTGAGTTTTTAGAGACTGAATTTGCAGCTGATCAAACTGTGCTCAGTGGCTGTTGGGTAGAAGGGGAGTGGAGCTAAACTCCTCCAAAGCTTTCCATTTTATTTGTTCCAGTATTTGACTGCAAATCTGACTCTGAATGGCTGTAAGTGGCTATTGCTGCTTCAGGGTGAATAGAACAGCTAAAGAGATCGGGACTCTCTCTTTTTTAAAAAAAACTTCTTTGGAGTAGTGAAGTGCAGAAGTATACCTGAGCTGTACCTTGGAGCTGAATTTCTGTGCCCAGCAGTTGTTTTTTTTACAGTTTTCCTAGGAATGTTCCCTTTCATTTGTTAGCTTTCTGAATATATATATATATATATATATATATATATATATATATATATATAAAACAGCTGCTACCTGGATAAAATGAGTTTGCCATCCAGCTGTGAACACCTAACTCTGGAGAAGGTGGCTAGGTTTCGAAGTGCCTTCATTCATGGATCACCCTATGCTATTAACAAGCCTATTGATATTAAGCAACAAAGAAAACGGTAACTTTGGACTTTTTTCTTGTTAATTTGAACGATAATTTAAAATTGGTACTAAGCTAAGAGAGACTTGTCCTTTTTTCTAAGGTGCTTATAATACATAACTGTTTTAACTCTCTTTTAATAGAACAGGGGGATATTTTAAATATATTAAGTTACTATTCAGAATGGAAGAAACGCTCAGAAATCTACCCATAAATATAAAATTCACATTCCTCTAGTCAGTTTTGAAAGTCTAGAGCATATTTTAATTTAAAAATAATTTACTTTATTTTAGTATGTGTTATGTAGTGCTTTTGATCTGAGTACCCAAAATCTCACATATTTGTATAACAACATTATCATTTTTATTTCTGAATAGATGCTTGTTTTCTGAGCTCAGAAACTTCACAGTTATATTTCACACTTCTTTCCTTTTTATAGTTGCTGTTTTGTTTTCTTCAACCATAAAGTTTCATAGAAAGCCTACTATTTCATTAGTTGGAAATTGTTTATTTTTATGCTACCTGGGAGTTTATAATTGCAGATTTATTTGCATTCTATTTCTACGTGTAAAATGTTGATTAAATACAAATATATATTGTAATGCTTATTTAAGTAGAAATCCCCACAATGTTTACTCTTTTTACGCCAGAAGAAAATGTGAATCTTTTCATTGGCATAATTCTATTAACTCTTTCTATCATAATGTTAGTTCAGGTGGTTGAGAGGTGTGGGATATCTATACTCTTTCTTTCAACTTGTCATGGGTATTTTCCTGTAAATTGTGAACAGTTACTTGTTCTTCTGTAATAAGCTTCAAATATCATAACAGATATCTAGGACACATTGCATTTCTTCTTTTCACTTATTTTTTAATCATTGTGTGATTGATATTGTTATGAAGCAAAATAGCATAAGCCATGCCCCAACAAAAAGAGATGTCTTCTGATTTGGAAGTCCTCAATCTTTACAATAATTTTTTAAAATAATTTTAATCCCTTCCTGCCTACCTTGAAAAACTAGCAAGACAGCTGAGTATTGATAAGGCAATTTTTGAGGCCATATAATGTTGACTGAATGTTTTGGGGCAATGGAAAGGAAGGAAGGGAGATGTCATAGCATGGACTTTTCTAGAGAAAAGAATGGTTGACTTGGATCTTTGTTCTGCAATAGCATGGCAACTGCCTCAATGTTTGGCATCTCTAAGGCTACAAATCTGTCTTCTAAAGCAATAAGTTCCATGCAGAAAAACATGTGTTTTTTCTGCCTATCATCTCTCTCTCAATTTGGTGAGAGGGAATTGTTATCAAAGACTCTTGTTTAGAAAAAGTGAATTTCAGTTACCTTTTTGTGATGTTCTTGCACTTTACTAATTGTTTAGTGACCAAGAGGTGTGTTTTTCACTGCATAAACCTTTTTCTAGTGGTCTGCGATCTTCTTCAATTATGCCTTAAGATAAATAAATTCTGATTTTTTATTCAGAATAAAGGAAAAACGTGTTGTAAAAAACTACAATGGTATCAGCTTGTGCTATCTCTAATAATGGAAACCCCAAGAAAAATAATTTGAAATAAATGTTTGAACACACTGGGGAAAAAAGGTAGAACAAGAAACACTATTTGTGGTGGAAGAAAAATATTGAGATTTTGGCCTATCATGAAGATAGATAGATAGATAGATATATAGATAGATAGATAAAACAGTTTTGCAAAGTTGGCTCTATGAAATATTTCATTACTGTATGTTTTATTTACACTGAAAACCTTATTTGTTTTAATGTAACCACACCAAAGTGCTGCATGCCATTAAGTATGTTTAAAGTTGCTTGGAGTTCTATTAGTTCTGTTAGTGGTTATGACATCAAATGAAAAACTGGGCAACCATGAAGTCTACTCTCTGCCCTTGACCTAAAGGTAACTAGGTGACCTTGGGCTACTCCTTCTCTCTCAGCCTTAGGAAGAAGGCAAGTGCAAACCTCTTACAAAAATATTGCAAAGATCTTTATGCAAATTTTGTCCAGGCTATCACCAAAGTCAAAACTGACTTGAAAGCACACACAAACACAAAATATTTCCTTTACAAATATCAATTTTATCACCAACTCCTTTCCTGATAATTCCTACCACCAGTTTTGCCTATTCAAGAAATGTACAATGCTGTATGTGATTCTATTGTGACAGTGCAATTTCACATTAAGGTGTGTTGAGGTGAGACTTGGGTTTAGATCTTCATGGTAAGCATTATTTGCCCAAATTATTTTCATAAATGGGTTTCTGCTTCCATTTTAAATTAAACCAAAGTTACTTGATTTATCTGAAATGTGATCTGTGATAAATTATGAAAACAAGCAAAAATCATAAATGTGATCTCTTGTCAGTGTATTTCTCTAAAGCAGGGGCCATGGTAAATGAGTGGTTCTTAAAGAAGTTGTGGATCTTCTGCTTCCATCATCCCAGCATTTGCCACAATTGTGGAATTGAAAGGATTTGGAGATGCAAATAATTCTGAGGCAGTTCTACTTTTTTTTCCACTCCCCATGCTAATCCATATTTAGTATAACATGATTTGTCCAGGTTAAAACAAGCAGCCACAGGAGTAAAGTTGGAATGAAAAGAAACTCTAGCTAAGAGTATGGTCAAAATTACTTGCTACTCTGATTAGGTATTATTTTTCCAGGCCTTTCTTCTGGGTACCCAGAGTGAACTCAGACCTCAATAACTGCATATAATTCCTTTGATAAAGATTGAAGGGAAAACCAAGTATGTGAATGAATCAGATTTGAATATTTTGTTGAAGAGCAAAAACTGGAGGGAGAGGAAATTACCTGGGATAAAAAGAAGTGTTTAAATGTATGGCAGTCATTATTAAAAATGGTAGGGGAGGCCAGTACTAAGGAAATAGAGAACTGGAGGAATGGCCAAAGTGAATTAGAAGTTTGAACAAATTAGAGTTTAAGACAGTAGATCATCCACTCAAAGCAGTAAGGATGCTTTGGTGTGTATTTTATGGTTTGGCTCCTATTCGTTTCTGCTTGGCTCTCCAGTTGCCAGTTAAGTAGGAACTGGCTGCTTGCCTTGCAGATCCATCATTTCAGGATTATTTATTTTGTAGCAATACCCATCTTCAGCTGTAATAAAATGCAACTGAGAAAGGCTTTGACTCAAGTTCTGTTCAAATTGCTCATTTGGTTATGTTGTATTATTGCTGCAGCTACTACAGATTATTATAAATAAGTTACTTAATACATGACTTCTTATTTTCCTTCTGTTCAATCATGTTTGATTCTTGGAGACTGCTGGAATAAGTCCCTGCAATTTTCTTGGCAAGGTGTTTTAGAAGTAGTTTGCCATTGTCTCCTTCCTAGGGCAGAGAGAATGTGACTAACCCAGGGTCATCCTTCTGGCTTTGGGCTTAAGGCAGGACTCAAACTCACAGGCTCCCAGTTTTTAACCTCATGCCTTAGCCATTACACCAACTTGGCTGTCACATGACTACTACTACTGGTTGTCTTTGTGCCCCACATTTATTTCATGAATTTAAGAATCAGACAGGACACTCTCAGTTTTATCTTCACAACTACTGCCCTGCAAAGTAGATTTTGTAGAGATATCCTGATTGACGGAATCACTTGATGAGTGTCTGTGCCCAAGACTAGACCTGAATGCACCCCACCTTCTCAGGTTCAATATCTGTTTTTTTTTTCCCCTCTATCAAGCTTTATAGAAAGATCTTGGTATATTTTTGTACAGCTTTTTATTGTTGTGACATATTGTTCCTGTGTGTGTGTGTGTGTGTGTGTGTGTGTATTTTCTGTATGTATAATTTATATCTCCATTCAAAAATGATGCTTGGAGCCCTCCACTTTTAGAACTTGGTTTTAATTTTCTTCCATGACCTCAGTGTTCTATTTACCTGAAGCCCACTCAGACTTCTACTGGAATCTATTTACTTTTCTTCTATTGTACTAAAGCATCTCGGGCATATTGTCAGACCTAATAGAGAACTTTGGAAAGTAAGATAGCAAGCCAAACTGTATTAGAGGAACTTTGTTTATACAATTGAGGTGATAGCCATGGCTTCCTTTACATATATCTATTTTGTGCACTGATTATGCCAGTTCCTAGATTGGTAAGCCCTGTTCAAGATCACTTACACCTTGGTGACTTCTTTTAGGTTACTGTCCCTGAACATCACTTTAAAGCCATACCTGATCCAGAATTAAGCAGTGCGGATAGCACACTTGATTTGGCTTTTGGTGCTTTAAAAAAACCTGTAGATCTGGCTCTTCCATTGAGTGCTTGACCAGGATTGTATGTGAGGTATATGATAGTATGAATTATGTGAATTTTTAACCCTGGTGCTATGTTTTGTTTTTTTTTAAAGGGTGGATGCATTTATTGATATTTTTACCAGACTATTTATATGGGCCACATAAAACTAAAGAAAGAAATACTGGAGCCAGTGGTAGCATTGGGATGCCGTGTAATGTCAATTTTGAGATAGCAATTGAGAAGTTTGAAGAGCATTTTTTCCATTTGATTAGGAAACACTACCTAATAGAGCTATGCACATTTTGAAAAGGAATCAAAGTGCTTCAGACTTCTGGAAGCACCTGTCTGGTATTCATTAAAATCAGCCCCACATTTTTCAGGCTTTCATATGAAATTGAGAGGTGGGGGGGAAGTGCAATTATTTTAAGGCTTCTATTATCTTTAGTTGACTCCTTAAAGCTGTCAGAATTCCATTGATCGCCCTAATTAAATCATGAGCCTCGAGCCAAACTTCTATACTTGTTTCCAAGTTGCCAAAAGCACCATCATCTTTTTCAGACTATTCAGGGATTAGAGAGGTAGGTAGGTAGGTAGGTAGGTAGGTAGGTAGATAGATAGATAGATAGATAGATAGATAGATAGATAGATAGATAGATAGATAAGTAGATAGATAAGTAGATAGATAAATAAGTAGATGGATGGATGGATAGATGAGACGTGATGTCTTCATATTTGCATGAAACCTAAAGTACTTCTTTCAAATCATATTCAGTTAACCTTAATGCATAATACCTTTGGCAAAAAAGACCTTGGCTATAGTCTGAATAATTTCATGCCTGTGGTAAATGCATCATCATATTCAGTTGGTATCTATGGAAATGAATAAAGAGTAATAGCCTATTGGCGGGAATTGGGATCCAGACTATGGTGCAGTTATTTGCTGTGCTTTTAGTGTCTCTATAAATAGAAGGAAATAATAATGGGGACCAACATATGTCTGACAACTACTAGAATGTGTTTTGAAGAGCACATCTTGTTCTGTGAAATAAATGCATTAATTGTTCTTTAGAAACTGATCAGGAAAAACAGTGTGCCTCCAACTTCTTATACTTATCAATAACAAAAGGAAAAGGCTGTTGCATGGTGGGGAAGGGAAACTGTCACATGTGTATCTACACACGTAACACATAATGTGAAAAAATAAGTTTGTGCAACTCTTTCCCCACATATGAAACAAATGTGTTTATAGGGGTGAAAATTGGGGGGAAAGTAAATCTAACATTAAAAAGTTTAATCTTTGTAAAAGTAAGTTGTGATAGAACTGTACAACAGTATCAAATAAACCAGTTCGTTAGAGCTAAACCCCAATAAAATTTAAAACTTTGTTTTTTAAAAAAGAACCCAATAAAGTTTAAACTTTTTAATGGGAAAGATGGACATATATACTTTTGCATAATTCCTGAAATCTTTTTAAAGATAGCTACTCTCATCCCTCTTCCCCAAAGGGAGGAATAGTGCATCCTTGCTTAAAACTGTTTCTTTTCAACTCCTCTTAAAAATTCTGCAGCTTGCAAAACACTGACAGGTCCTAAACTTTCTCTTCTAACACTGAGGTTATTAGTTGCAGCCAATTTTGTTTTTTCTTTTCAATCCTCTGCTTTTAAATTAATCCTTTCTGGTTCCTCACAGTCTTTCTTCCCATCTCCTCTGTTGTAATTCCCTACTCTCTTCAGGCTTTGCATAGATGCCTAGTTTAATCAAGACACGATTACTCATTACTCCTTCTTTGAAATGCAAACATGGTATGTGTGTTTTAATAAAAATAACGCACATGCTTTGTACAGGTTCTAGAGATATCTGTTTGCATCCAACTTATTTTTGCTTCTGGTAAGCCTGGCAGGCCAGCTTGGAAAGAACTTGAGGGAAGAAAATTTCTATTGATCTTCCATTCTTCTTCTTCTTAAAATCCTTCCCATGGGACATGACCCACACTTTAAGAAATGTTCCTTAAGCTTCAGAACAACCACACAGAACAACTTGTATTGAATCCTCAAGACATCTGCCCATCTAGCTCAGTACTTGTTTGTGCTATGCTGAAAAAGAGAACCTTGCCATTTTCTCAATCATTCTCAGGCATCTTAAGAGAGAAAAATATTTCTTTTGTGTGTTTTTTTAAAAAACATTTTATTAATAGCCCACTTTTCTAACTATCTCCAGGTGAGTTGTGAACCTCCTTTGTCTGTTGTTCAAGTTCTTACAGACATGCTTCATTATAGTTCTTGCTACTTTTCATTCTTACTTCTTCTCTACTTTTCCTTTAGAGCAGATTTAAATTGACACTCCTTCAGATACAGGATAGGTTCAAATAATGTTCTATTCTCTGAAAGAAAGAGAAACAGCCAGGCTAGATGCTGGGTCTGTGAGTTTTGCATGCCATCAATATTTCCTCCTATGGCTTTTGTTACTGCAGGGTCTTCTGCATATGAAACAAATCATAGAAGATGAAATGACTATAAGATGAAATGCCTTAGTTTATCTTAAAGGTGAAATACACAATGTCCATAAGCCATGCCAGGTGAGATCTTTGGGGATTTGGACCAAGTTCTTCTTGAGCTCTGAGACACTGATGATTATTTTGGCTGGAAGCTGGATTGGAAGTACACATTAAACTCAGATTTTGTCATTATAAATTGATTCTGTTGCAGTTATATTCTCCCCCCTTTTCCCCCAAAGGATCAGTGAAAAAGGCTTAAATCTTCTCCAAACCTAACGTTTTTAAAGATTATTGCACTCTGTTGAAGTGGTTATTTTCTGTGAGTAGCAAACATTTCACTGAAAAATCATTTCTTTTGGTATAATGGGAATGAACTATTGAGAATTTATTTGTTCTTTTTTATTGTATATTCAGCAATTTAATATGTGGTATGGGACCATTTCTTAGATGAATGATGCTGTAGCTATAAAAAGCGATGTTAGGTTATTACTAAATGTACTTTGTCATTTCTCAGTTGGCTGGTAAAAAAACTTGTTTTATTCCTATCTCACACTATTGTTCTTAGAAATTGTTAATAGGATAGTATTAAAGTGCCAGAAGACAAACTGTTCCTTTAAAAGTTGGTGAAAAAATGCAGAATCTGATACCTGGACATTTTAGTGGTTAGAAAGTGTAATTACATATCAAATTTATCTATATAATTTATATTATTTAAGTTACATGGTATAGTAGTTTAATAGTCATTGGTAGTTTAAAGTGTTTCTCAACTTACCAACTTTAAGCCAATTTGTTAGCTAGGGAATTCTGGAAGTTAAAAGTCCATACAACTTAATGTTGCCAAAGTTGGGAAACTTTCATTGAAGCATATGTAATTCCTGTTCAGTGAGAATAATTAGGTTGCATCCCACAGGCAGGATTGGAACCATCTGGAAACCTTAAATTCAAGAGGTTCTGATCTGCATTCTTTACTGAAAAAATATTTAGGATCTAGCATGAAAAAATTCTAGTATCTGCTGTGTTTCAAAAACAATCCCTAGATAGAAACACTATTAAAAAAATTGCATATCTTTCTCTTTCCTATCCTATGTTAGGTGCTCTCTAGCCCTTTCCTTTTCACCTTCTTTTCTTTGTTTTTGCAATGGTCAAATTTAATCTCATATTATTTTTCACTAATAGTATGAGAGTTAAGAACTATCACCTGTTTCTGAACTAGAATTCTCTAGAATTTCCTAGTTCATTTCTGGAAGTGAAAGAACGTTAAACTAAGTATTCAACCTTCTATATTTACTACATAAAGTTGAACTGACATCAGAATAAACATGCATACTATGATGCTGTTCATCTGTGAGTAGGCATGAGGTTTGCAGTATTTGAAGAATATGGTGTGGGGGGGAGGTCTACATATGCTGTGCTGTTCCCATTTCCTAATTTGGGCTAGCTCCACCTCCTTCCCGTATTTGGTTGCAACATCTAAAATCAGAATGCAAAATAATTGCACCATGAAGCTTGCTGAAAGAATTTTAATTCCCATCTGATCCATTGCAGGACAATAGCAGGGCTTCCATGACTGAGTTGCTAAAATCAAGATGACCATGAATGACAGCAAAGACATACAGAGAACTCTCTTCTCTGCCATCTGGTATTCATGTGGATCTTTGCAGCCCAGGTATGGTAGCCCCTAGATGATGCTAGAAGGAGCAAAATTTAGAAAGAATTTGCCCTCTTCCCTTCTCCCAAATCAACAGGATGGTCCATTTTCTCTGTCTCTCATGGCAGAAGTATGCTCTGCATTCACAGTTCTGAAGAGCTTTTTTTTGATAAACTGACTTTCCTTTGCAACACTTCATAAAATGAAGTGATGATGGTCTTTGGACTATTCCAGGAAACGCTGCAAAGAAATTACTTCTGATGAAAGTGCCACACTATTGAAGCCTTGTATGTAGGGGACGCGGTGGCTCAGTGGCTAAAATGCTGAGCTTGTTGATCAGAAAGGTTGGCAGTTCAGCGGTTTGAATTCATAGCGCTGCGTAACGGAGTGAGCTCCCATTGCTTGCCCCAGCTTCTGCCAACCTAGCAGTTCGACAGCATGTAAAAATGCAAGTAGAAAAATAGGGACCATCTTTAGTGGGAAAGTAACAGCGTTCTGTGCACCTTCGCCGTTTAGTCATGCCGGCCACATGACCATGGAGACATCTTCGGACAGTGCCAGCTCTTTTGCCTAGAAACAGAGATGAGCACCCCCCCTAGAATCGGGAACGACTAGGAGGTGTGTGCGAGGGGAACCTTTACCTTGTAGGTTTTATGTGGTGAAAGCAAGAGAAGCTAAGAACCAGCTACTTTCTACATTTTAAGAGTAACTTCCCATCTCCCTGAGCTTATATCTTAGCTGAAACCTACTGGAGCAGAAATCTGCCTTGCAATATGAAAAAGTAAAAAAAAAACCATCAGATTTACGTCAGTTTGTTCATCTCCAGTACAAAACACAAACCAAAAATGCATACCATTGAATGAATGTACTTACTTTACTCAGAACCCTCTCAGTCAGAAATGCTGCTAGAGGGGTCTAATTGTCTTCAGCTGAATAAACAAAGATCCTCCTTCCTCACTCTTGTTCAGTGTGAGATCAAAATAAGACTGGCAAAAAGAGAGACTGAAGGTGGAATGATCCTCTTATTTTCTTTGAATACATTTCTGGATAATTGCTCATGTTCTCTGAGTGTGTAGGAGAGAATTGCCTGATTGGGGAAGTTACTTTCTAATGTCCCCGAACTGACCACATAAAATCATACCTATGAGAGTGCACAAAGAATGTCAGATAGAAAGAGAGTGTGAAGCAATTAAAAATAAACTGGGCCAAGTTTGTGTTCTTATCAAATTTAGCCATGGGGTCTATTCTTCAACCTATAGATATTCATATTAGGTTTATTTGTGTAGTTCTGAGCAAAAAAAAGAGTACAACAGTCATTAACGTTAAAAACAATTCATTCTAAATTAGTATGCAAGTATCATTTGCTTTACAAACACCGCCTGATTGACAGTAATGTTCTAAAACCAAACTGTAGTTCATACAACTCTCCTTTGGGCAACTTCATTCTTCAAATGCATTCAGGTACATACTGTAGTACAGGTAGTTCTCGACTTATGACCACAATTTAGCCCAAAATTTCTGTTGTTAAATGAGCCACTTTCTAAGTGAGTTTTATGATCTTTCTTATGATCTTTTTTATGATCTTTCAGTTGTTAAGTGAATCACTGCAGTAGCTAAGTTAATAACCTCGTTGTTAAGTGAATCTGGCTTCCCCATTGCCTTTGCTTGTCTGAAGGTCACAAAACAAGACCTTGGATGGGACACAGCAATGGTCATAAATTTGAATCAGTGTCCAAGCATCTGAATGTTGATCACATGATCATAGGGATGCTGCAAAGGTAGTAACTGTGAAAAACAGCCATAAGTCACTTTTTTCATTGCCATTGTAACTTTGAACAGTCACTACATGAACTGTTGTAAGTCAAGAACTACCTGTACTGCTTTTTAAAATGAATGTTTACATGTGGATATAATTCCCTTGATGACAAAAAATCAGAAGGCATCTGAGAGCACTAACTCCACCAGATGCATAGAAAAGCTAATCTAATGTAGCATTGGTGATGATTCAGAAGGAAAAGATGACAGGTTGGTTATGCAGATTACATGTGAGACAGATTTCATGCACCTTATCAATTAACCACCAATTAATTACATGCAATGAAATAATTATATACAGTATACCTTATTGTTCTTGTTGAGACCTTCTGAGATTGCATGAAACTTTTTGATATATGTAAATTCATCAATCTTTTATTTTTACAAAACAGTTACTTTGAAGTCAGCCATGGAGTGTCCTCAGAAGTTGAAATGCTTTGATATTATATTGTTCTTGTTTTTAGTTTCTGGTGACAAGTTTGTGATCCTTAATTCTGTTGCCCAAAGTTGGTCGTTTGTCTTATGTAGAATTCAGAGGGACATTGCCATTGTCTTATCTATATTTCTTAACTTGTACAGGCAAAAAGGGGCTAAGAGAATATTTTTTAAATAAAAATATGCATAAGCTTCCATCAGTTACCACATATTTGAATATATTCTCTCTTTGAGGATATAGGAGAACCTGGTTAGAGGTCTGGGATTGAAATGTTCTAAGTTTTCACATGATTTCTAAATCAATTTTTAGATTTTTTTTCTTTTAGAATTTTTTTTCTTTTAAAAAAGAAATAGAACAACTAAATAGATGATGATTCCTTTTTATGGTGCTTTGTAAGAATTATGGGCATATTAATAAATTACTATAAAGAAGCCAACCATTTTAAGCACTCTGTACTATTACTGCATGAAATTGACCAGTTCATGATAAATTACAAAGTACATGAATTGTAAGCAAAGAATAGGATTGTGTATTTCCTTAACGTCTCATTAATTCTCAATAGAAGCTAAGACAAATAGTCATTAGCAAACGTTATTGGATCTTAAGATTTAACCAACTAATGTCTTGCAAAATGTAAATATTAAGAACCAGCCACAGAAGCAACAGATGTTGGGCCCTAGATAAGCATTGCAATTGTGTGCTTATTACATTGCCATTATTAAATACAAAACCTTCAGTGTTTAAATAGCATTACAGTTATGAGACAAATCAACAAAAGTCAGGACATTCAAGCCTGAAAGTGATGTTTTGGAGGACTGGCTTACTTGATCAGGAATATAATTTTATTTGCACAAAAGACTGAAATAAATGTTTTTGACGTCTTCCATACTCAAGCCAAACAAATTTAAACTCAGTTTAAAGAACCTGGAGACGTGTACTTTTGATATAGTCATATTTTGGCAGATGAAAAATATTAAGAGATGGAACAGTACTTGATAGCTGCTTCTGTTTAATTGTGAAAATACTTCAACAGAACTGGGAACAAATTCTTCAACAAATTTTAAGGACCAAATAATCTAAGAAAGGGTGAAATCTCCAATCAAATCACAAGAGTAACACATTAGCACTGATCAAAGCATTGCTCCTGAAAAGGCCCACTGATGGGTACATCCATATATAACATTGCCAGGAAACTGGAGTCCACTGGAAAGATGAAAGACATGATATCCTTGCGCATATCTCTTGGCCACCTTGGAAGTTATACTGCACTTATGAGAATTTCTCCAAGATTTTGTTCTCTTTAAAAATAATTGTAAAGATAATTCTCTTTCATCAAATTAAATGAGAATTGGCAGAAAAGCAGGACAGAATTACTTCGCATGCTAATCAATATGTGGAATCTTTTTCTATCCAAATCTGTCATTAAAATAACATTTACAAACTAAGATGGGTCTAGAGGAGAATATCCAAGGTGCTAAGGGGTCAGGAAAGAGAAATTTATGAGGGAGATTTGGGATATAATTAGCCCAGGGAACAGAAGACTGTCTGGAGACAGGATAGCTATCTTCAAGTACCGAAAGGGCTGTTGTGCAAAAGGTGAAGCAAAGCTGTTAAGAGTTGTTAAAAAAGAGAGGTCAAGAAATAATGGTTTTAAACTGTAAGAACTAGAGTTCAGATGGACATTTGAAAATAATTATAGTGGTATGAGTTGTTTAACAGTGGAACAGACAGCGGTGATGGGTTCTCCTTCACTGTAAAACATGAGCAGAAGTTGGCTGGTTTTTTGTTTCTGATGCTATAGCAATGGATTCCTTCATTAAGCAGGGAGGGCTGGATTAAATGATCCACAAGATATTTTTCAACACTTAACAGTCCACAATATATTTTTTAACATTTACAAAAATCCTATGATTATTGCTTATATTCTACAATAGAGAGAGATATAGCTGGCTGGATTGAGCTGGTTGGCTGCCATATATACAGATTGTTCCATGGCCATTACCACTATTACCAATTTTAACTTCTTAACTTCCAGAATTAGCAGCCAATAGGAGCATAAGGATATGCAGAATATGTTCAAGTTAACAACAGGACAAAAAGGCAGGACAAGAAGCAATGGATGGAAACTAATCAAGGAGAGAACTAAGGAGAAATTTCCTGACAGTTAGAACAACTAATCAGTAGAACAATTTGCCTCCCGAAGTTGTGGGTGATCCAACAGTGGAGGTTTTTAAGAAGAGGTTGGACAACCATTTGTCTGAAGTGATATAGGGTTTCCTGCCCAAGCAGGGGGTTGGACTTGAAGACCTCCAAGGTCCCTTCCACCTCTGTTATTCTGTGAAGTAATGGGGTTTGCACCATAAAATTATGATGTACATTTTGTCACGTGCCTTCCCTCTCTCCAATGCCTGTGAATAGTTGAAACCGAATATATCAGGCAATCTCCAAATGGGGGAGGTTTATATGAATGGGATATCTGTTATTACTTTAATTAGACTGTTATTGCATTAGTTCAGATGAAATATTAGCTAGAAGAACATACATAACTGAATGGATGTGAGTTAATGTCAAAGAATACATAAAAATGCCGCTTAGTAATAAGCAGGCATATACAATGGAATGAAGGCTATTGCTGAGCGCATTGGGTTGTGCTCCAAAAATTGTAAGCCGCCCTGAGTCTCCGGAGAAGGACGGGATATAGATATGAATTTAAAAAAATTTATTTGAATCCCACCACCGCATAGAATGCTTGTTATTTTGAGTATTTTTAAGCTTGTTTGTTAGAGCAGAAAATACTGGGATTTTAAAAAGTTCTTCGTAAGATTCTGTCCAATCCAATTTCTTGCTCTATTTCTCTTCAGCATAAAGATGCATGCATCCCAACGTGCTTTATTTGAACTATTTCATTTTTAAAAAATTGCTAGTACACATAAATGGGCTATCATGTTCCTTTACTATCATGTTCCTTTCATAAAAGTTAATCATTACTATAAATGATGGGATGGTTGAATAACAGTATCTAGTACTTATTAGGCATAATGTAATCAGCACAGATGTAAGTAATCTTAAGATAAACATGATTAAAAACATTCTTACCTCCATTTATATAATTACACAAGCTTGCTTCTGCAGGATATTGCTTAGAACACTTATAAATGTACCCAACATTTTTCTACAAAGATATCTACGTTTTTAGGAAGCAACATTTGATACATCATAATTTTTCCTTATAGCATAGATTTCTGTGAACTAATCCTTCCTCATAATGCATGTCACTCTCATATGTTATACAAAATGAACACCACACATCACAACCCTACTGTCATCATGCTGATTAAATCCTTTGATCCTGCAGATGCTTGCCCTGTAACAAATAGAAGGTTGGATGGATTTATACATTGTGTGAATTGTTTGGTTTTTGCTTTGTGCGTTGTACCATAAATCCAACTTACTTAGTTATGCCTTTCTATAATATTGTGAGCCCATTCTCTGTGATACATACTTTCACCAAATTGATGAGGAAATATATAAAATAACTATCACATTTAATGTTTTAATTTCTATTGTTTTCTTTTAATCCAGTTAAAAGAATGACTTATGTTTTCCTTGCAAAGTTGCCACTTTCTGCCTTTCGCTGAAGTTAAGACATTTTGCCCATGTTCTGACAGAGCAGAGACACAGATGTAAGGTTTCACACAGCACTTAGCTGGAAATCTTAGCTATAGTTTTGTCTTCAGAAATTGGCTTTCTTTGCAGCATGTTCTCAGCTATGACTTGACTAGATTAGTTTCTAGGTGCAAAGAAGAAGGCATGAAAACTGGCCCATTATCATACACAGAAGTCAATCCCTCTGTGTAGATCTATGCCCCAGGCTTTAAACTCTAGGCTGTTTTTCCTATTTTTCTTAATTGACAGATATTTAATGAATAATACTTTCTTAATTAACAGATAGCTTTGGGAGGCACTTGATTTATTTTAACCTAATGATTCTTTCTAGCCTGGAATTTTTGCTTCCTGTCTCACCAGCTTCATTCTCTACACAGGAATGACACCAGGACAGAGTGTTAACCCTCCATTAACTCCTTCTCTGTTTGCATAATTCAGATACCTGGGGAGAAGTTAGTTTAATTCTGGACAGCTCTGTTTCAGGATAAACTAACTTCTCCCATTTTCCAGTCTACCCACCCACACCATGTTTGAGTGGGTCATGGAGTTTGTATAAGGTACTAGTCTCACTTCTGACCCATTTAAGCCTGTCCTGCTAATGGGCATTAAACCAAACTCAAAATAGTAATAATTAGGTAATACTGAGTTAAGCCTTTGAAATTGCTAAGTAGTCATTGATTTATTGCTAAGTAGTCTTTGGTTATGGTTAATGCTAGATAATATAAGTAATTAGAATTCACTTAAGGAATTGTAGCACCAATCCAGTAGTGGGCTTCAAAAATGATGGCAACCAGAGGCCTAGTCAGCCTCCTGCACCATGGTGGTGGTGGGGGGCTGTTTTCACCACCACCCCAGGCTCTGGAGGCTTTCCTCGAGCCTCTGGGAGGGTGAAAATGGCCTCCCAGACTCTGGAGACCATCCGGAGGCTGGAAATGGGTCTGTTTCCAGCCTTTCGGAACCTCCGGGAGGCCCCAGTTTTGCCTTCCCTGAGCCTCCGCACGGGCCCTGTACTTACATGGCATCCAAAATGGGCCATGTGAAGACTCCTGGGAGGGATGGGGTGGGGGCCAGCCAGGGTTGGGATTTACCGGTTCACAGAACCAGTTATTAAAAATGATAAAATTAGCTACCAGTTCGCCCAAACCAGGGCGAACCGGTAGCATCCCACCCTGCACCAATCCTCAGGACCTGCATTTAATCTCTATTATTTATTGCCATTTAATCTCTATTATTTATTTATTTATTTATTTATTTATTTGACTTGTATGCCGCCCCTCTCGAAAGGACCGGCTCACAGCTAAAAATACAACAATAAATAAATTACCTAAAACATATTAAACAATTTAGACAAAGTGCTGGCTTTGGCCTTAACGAGCAACTAAGAAGGACTTTGGGTTACTACATCTGGGCTATACAAATCTAAATATACCTAGTGGCATATTTGCTATACTGCTAAATAACACAAAGGGATAAAGAAAATGTATTTCTGCCATCTAGCAGTTGTCCAGATTTTTGCAACCCAGAAGGATTAGGTCAAAAGTAGGCGTGTATTTCAATAATACTTTGCTCTAGATCATTTTGAGAAATTTTCTCGAGATGCTAGAGTGACTGACAGAGGATTAAAATGTTCACCAACAGACAGAGAGAAATAGAAACAATTGGCAGCTGTTTTCCGCCTTTATTTCTAGCTGAATCTATTTTGTTGTGATCAGTGAAAGAGCCAGGGAGTCCAAGAGACAGATATTCCAGAAACACATTGCCTCACTCTTCCCAATTAATGGGAAGAATATCTTTCCTGCTTAACATTTATTCCATACTGAGTGTGATTATTCATATGAATAGCAATTATCACCTCCAGTACCTTTCCATTACACCTGCCTAAATACTATTATTACAACTATGATATCCTGCATTAGCTAGTAGATTAATTTCTGATTGTTCAAGGAAGGAAAGTTCAGTATCATGCCAAAGCTGCAGCAACACAGTAGGGAAATATTGGCTGAAATAATTATGCTGCAGATAGTGAGGAGCAGAGTTTTAAAAACTTGCGTTCAAATGGTTTAATCTATTCAAAAACACAACATTGAATGCGTGTGAACCCACCCACTTGAATTTATTAAAGGTTTCTAGTTGATGTCGTCAATATGGAGTGCTTCCTTTTGCCCACTTTCCTTTTGCTCTTCTGGATGCAAAACTTTTAATATTTCAATTGCTTAACTGGACTTGAACATACTGATGTGATTTGTATTCTGATGTGATTACTAATGTGATTACTTGGATCCCTAAGGATGTTCTTACTACAATTGATGCTTTTAGTGTTATTTGTTTTTATTTCAAATGGTATTTGGATTTTAGTTTTAACATAAGCTGCTAAGAGAATTCTGGCTCAGCAAAATATTTGGTTTTCAGAATCAGTCAACTGCCAAAAAAAAGCTATAGAATCTATAAAAGACATGCTGATTTCAGCCCTTCCTTAGAGAAATGTTAAGTTATAAGCTTAAGGAAAAAGAACTTGCTCATTTATCCAATCTTTCCCTTTTTCTACAGTACCTCTAAGAACAGATTTTATAAAAGAGAGACCTCTTGTGGATGCTTTTCTGCCTGCCTTGCAGAAAATTTGCCTGGATCAATTGCTATAACTTTGTGTAATGTCATTTTTGTGCTTTCCTTCTAGATAATGGAATTTAATTAATAGTTTCCATCTAGACTAATTTGAAACCCATTACACTAATTATAAAATTATTAAGACCTAATTCAGATATAAAAATGTGAAATAAAGTTTTTCATAAAAGTAATGAGAGGGTAGTACTACAATAAGTAATACAATATTTGGTTTTCAAATAATTGTAATAGGTTTTATAGGGAAGTGCTATTTTTATATAAATATTCTGGTACAATTTGTGCATCTATACAAAGTACAATATTCTTTGCTTTTCTCTTTTCTTGTGGTCACAATCCTGTCTGACATACTTTTAAAGATTAAATGACTTTCTAATGTTATGATAGAGGGAATATTTTTTATTAAATGTCGCCATGTCTATAGCTTTTTACAGTCATTCTATTTTAACAATTTATCATTGAATTCATTCATATTTATGTTCTTATTTATGAGGAATCTGCCTTGAGTACAGTTTTACAGAAAGGTGGGCTAATAGACAAGCACTTGCCACAAAACCACCCAGACTTAACAATTGTTGATAAGAAGAAAAAAATCAGAATAGTGGATATCTGGAGAAGAGAAAGAAATGGAGAGAAAATCTCAAAATACAAAGAGAACTAGTACAGCTGTGGAAAAAGAAGGCAAATATAGTACCAATATTTAATAGGTGCCCTGGGTGCAATCTCAAAACATCTGGAACATCATTCAAATGCCATTAGTATTGACAAAATCACCATCACTCAATTGCAAAAGGCAGATTCACTTGGAGTGGCTGACATCTTGTGGGCAGTAGCTTTATTGTTATTAAGCAAAAACATCTGCCTATCCCAGGTTCTTTGGAAAAACTGAATAAGTGGACTGTGGACAAAATACCAAATCTGTCTAAACATGTACTGACTGTTTGATAAATCATAATGATAAAAACAATACAAAGAGTCTGCAATAATATACTGCAGTGCTTGTATTTAAGATTCTGGTCAGCCCACAACATCTATCCAGGGTTCTGTCAGCAGGTTCCTTTCTTGCTTCCTTTTTCCATAGTCAGTATTTGTAGAAGCTGAACGTTTTGATTCCTAATACTACAGCCCACTTCAATTCCTCCTTCCTTAGTATTTATTGCAGTTCTGCAATACTTGGGTCCTTCCAGCCTTGCTAATACCAGTGGGCTGTGCACAAATACTTCTTGTTTGGTTGCATATAAAATTGGAGCCATTATTTTAGCAAATATGAATACTGATATCAGCTGGATTGTATATTAATTTATAGATTATAACTGGCCTCATTCCTGTGGAAAATTTCCACTCATCCTTCTTTCTTTCTACTATCCATATAGCTTTGCAATTACAAAACTTGAAACTCTAGTTTTAGCACAAAAAGAGCAAGTACATTCATATTTTCTTAAAACACTGATAAATGTAAAGAATTGTGATTCAGCCAATAAGACAGAGTATAACAATAAATATGTCATTGTATTACAATGCTACAAAATATGGTGGTAGAATTATAGTTCTGCTATATTAAGAATAGTATTACATAGCAAGGTAGTATAAACTCCTGATCAAGAAGGAGACTAGCATGTTTATTTCTATATTGTTCTGTTGAAAGCAAAACAGATACCTAATCTAGAATGCAGAATTGGGACAACCACTAGATGGCAGCAAATAATTTGAATTGTTGTTTGGTGTTTGTGTGAAATTACACATAAATGCTTTGTCCCTAATTTGTGTAAATGTTAGCGAGTCAGTCACAGTCTGAGCAGTTCACATCTGGTTGACCTTGCCTGTGCTTACATTCCTTTCACAAAAAGCTCCATTCCTGATGATCAAACTGTCTAAATTCATCAACATGAGTTTTGTGTTATAACTGGAACCAAAAGTCCTTGCAAATACCAGGGACTTACTTTTAGATTGTGATTTCTCTAGTTCCACTATTCTAGAAAATATGAGAAATTGATCACAAAATGGCTATAACTATATGTCTAATGAAGGTGATCTATAGTACATTTTAAAAATCAAAATAGCGATCTTGATCACCCAGTTGAAGCCACACTGCATATTAAAATCAGGATGGCTGTCATTGAGTTTTTGAAGCTGCCATCTTGACTTTTGATTCCCCTCCTCCTTCTCAACAGACACTCAGGTCTTATGAACAATATCTCAAAAGAAAGTTCTTTTTCCTCTCTATATTTAACTGATAGTGATTTTCCAAGGACAAGTGACATCTGAAAAATTGCAGCCTAATTTTAGCTCAGATGCAACTGAAGAATATGAGCAAATGACTAGCAGGCACCTTGATATATTTCCAGATAAAATGTTGAAAGTGGACTTGAGGGAAAGCTGATTTCCTGTACTATTATCTATTATTGTGAGAAGGTAGTAAATGCAAGCTAAATATTCCCTTGGTAGTATGAGACCTATAACAAAAGAAAACAATTCTTATATGAAGCTCTTATATTATTTTTGTCAGAGAGTTTCAAGGTAGGTAGTATCCTTGAGAATGTAGAAATGAACACCTTTATTTGACATTTATTTATTTATTTATTTATTTATTTATTTATTTATTTATTTATTCGACTTATATGCTACCCCCTCTCCAAAGGACTCGGGGCGGCTTACAATTAAAAACAACAATAAATAGATTCATTTAAAAGAGTATTAAACAGTTAAGCCAATTAAAGTTTTAAAACCCCTAATTAAAAACCCCACCCCAAGAGAATCAGCACAGCCCAGATTGTAAAAAGAGCCAAGTTTTCAAATCATGGTGGAAGGTGCAAAGATCGGGGGCCAAACGAAGATCCAGCGGAAGGAGATTCCACAGAGTGGGAGCCGCCACAGAGTAGGCCCTCTCCCGGTCGCTGCTGCGACACTGTGTCGCAGAAGGCAGCCCGAGACCCCCTGTGCGCCCGCAGGGCGGTTAGCATTTGATGTTGGGAGGAGCCGTTCCGTAAATAGCCTGGACCCATGCCCTGTAGGACTTTAAATGTTAGCACCAAAACCTTGAATCTCACCCGAGGGCAACCGAAGCCAATGCAGCGCAGGAGGGGTGTAACATGGGAGTATCGGAAGCTCCCATCACAACCCGGCGCATTCTGCACCAGCTGAAGCCTCCGAGTGGTACGCAAGGGCAGTCCGAGGTAGAGAGCATTGCAGTAGTCGAGGCGGAAATAACGAGGGTCTGAGTGACTGTGCGCAGGGCATCTCGGTCCAGGAATGGGCGTGGTGAACCAGCCGGATCTGGGCAAAGCCCCCCCATTTACTTTGTTTTTGGGTGTTGGGATTTTGGTTGTGTGTTTGGTGCCATTGAGTCAGTCTTGACTCCTAATAATTATATGGACAAGTCCCTACAGTTTTCCTGGCAACATTTTTTTGAAGTGTTTGCCATTGCTGCCTTAGTTCTAGGGCTGACGGAAAATGGCTGGCTCAAAATTAACAGCTGTCTACAGACTTGTCCAAAAGTCTACCATGACTGAGCTGTATAAACTAATGTTTTAATTCATTATATGGTAACTTTGCATATTCATGTTCTGTACATATGTATTCCAATTCTGGAGGTTGCAGTCCCAACCCCTCTTCAAAATGCCAGGCTGGGTTTAACTGAGGAAACAGTTGAATGATATTTATTAGCTTTAGATATGTGTGTTGAAGATATAAGATGCCTTACTTACTTATGGCTTACTGCCGTTACTATTTTTTAAAAGGAACGTCCAGGCATTTTGGAGCAGCCTTGTGTAGTCTCTAGATGTGTTACACTGCCTGAAATTCTGTAGTTACAATTAAAAGCATCTGGACTATGCATCCAGAGAAACACTAGAGTAGGTATTCTAGGCTCATAAAGAATACAGTAGTTTGTCCTTAAAGTTAGCTGTGCTAACTTCATCTGGTTTACAAGATTGAGAAATAGCAGCCTTTGCATATGGAAATGTGAATATCTGTTTTTCTTACACTAATGTTCTAAGGCCGGAGTACTTCAGTCCTGCTTAGACTGTGATAGAACATTGATAGAATAGAATAGAGTAGAATAGAATAGAATAGAATAGAATAGAATTCTTTACTGGCCAAGTGTGATTGGACACACAAGGAATTTGTCTTTGGTGCATATGCTCTCAGTGTACATAAAAAGAAAAGATACATTCATCAAGAATCATAAGGTACAAGACTTAATGATAGTCATAGGCTATAAATGATTTGAGGTCAGACTGCATCTGTTACATTGACCACAGAATATTTTCTAGCAATAAATGGCATCCATTAAGTAACTTAAAAATCTAATATTTAGTAGGGCTTTAACAGCATAAGAACTTTCAGGACTGAAAAATAAAAACATTTATGTAGAGGAGTTTATACTTCTATTCTTAAGTCTGATGTTATTAAATATATTAATATAGTAATGAATACATTCTTTCAGTGGAGACCTTTAAAGAACTCAGCAGGATTGTAGAAATCCCAAAGGGAATTTTTTGATGGCAGTGAATCAATCAAGCAAATATTACGTTAATACATACTGGAGGCAATTTACACCAGCCCTATGCCTGTAAGAATGATGTACATAATCTGGGAATGCTGCCTTAATTGACAAGGCAATGGTGTGGATTTTACTTCATCAAGCAAAAGCTCTGTTATTGGATAGCTGAGGCCCTTCATAAAGACAATTTACTCTCTAAAGAAAGGCAATGCTTCAGCACAGCAATAGAATTAGCACTGTTTTTGTGATAAATCTGAGATGTCTTTAGAACTTTTCTAGGCTGAGTTCCAGTTAGAAACAATGTGGAATGTAGCAGTGTTGCAGCAGAAGAACTATTGATTAGGCATCTTCAATCTTAAAATAGCTATTTACTTGAAATAATGTATTATTCTTCTGATGGAATTTGTGCCTATGTGAGAATGCATGGAGATATTTCTTCAGTGACAATAAAACTTTCCCCTGGAAGAAATATTTCAATTTTCTTTACAAGACTTTATCAGTTTTAAGGGCAGAACCCAGGACTTTTATTCATTTAACATTTAGTAATGCAACTAAGTTGAACAAGTGTACATTTATATATTTGTTAAACAAGTATTCTTCAGTATTATTTGTAGGACCGCTTTTCGCCAGTTGTCTCCACCCATGTGCCTAGAATAGTTATATTTCCAGAATCAGGGGTGTCACATGCAGGCCAGAGGTGGTATTCAGCAGGTTCTGACCAGTTCTGGAGAACTGGTAGCAGAAATTTTGAGTAGTTTGGAGAACCAGCAAATACCACCTCTGACTGGAGATTTTATAATATCCTTCCCCTGCCACGCCCACCAAGCCATGCACACAGAACCAGCAGTAAAAAAATTGAACCCCACCACTGATGCAGACCATGCCCACTCCAGCTCCATGAATGGGGAAAACGTCACATGATGGCAATGTGATGCGGCGAGTTTGACACCCGTGCTTCAGGTCCTTGAAGAGATGCCATCTAATGGGATCTAAGAAATGTTTCCTTTGCATCACAGAAACTTCCCTTGCTGCTAGTTCTTGTAAGAGTGAAGAAATGGAATAACAGAGCCTAGGGTGCTTAACTTTAAAAAATGCTGTACAGATATTAGAAATATTAGAGATGTTTAATCACTTAATTAAAAAATTGTGGCATTTGCATGAACGATATATAGCAATGGGAAATGGGTTGTAGGTGCACCTCCTGGACTTTGGTGCAACTCCAGAGCCCACTTTTATTGGCATCAAAAATGATGCAATGCAATTTGTTGCTGTTTGTGATAAATCACTTGTTTCAGAATTCCAATGATAACATTTAAGAAACTTTTTTTTTAAAGTTAGGACTAAAAAATAAAGGTACGTAGATTTTTTTTTTCCAAAAGTCCCATGGGATGGAAAAAGTTTCGTTTTCTAAAATAAATATATAGCCAATACAAAAAAAATACCTTCAGTTTCAAGAAAAGAAAATACTGGGCAGTGCAGGGAAAAGAAGGAGATATGAATGATTAAACCTTGGAATTATAATTAATTTCTGTAGCAGTTACTTTCACATGAATGCTTTTATAATTCCAGTTTACGGTTTAAATGTTCTGAAATATTTATTGTTTAATAATCATTGTAATAAGTTCTTTGATTTCATTGAGACTGGTTCTATTAATTAGTTTAAGTACAAATTGTACCCAGATGAGTAAACTATTGCTATTCTGTAAGAATTAAATTAATGCTATAAAGATTAGCATTGTTAGATAAACTTATGGTATTAATGTTGAAACCAAATAGCATATTGCCATACAAGTTTAGTGCTACTAAACAGCAATTGCTGCAGTTTGAATAGAAAATCGTCCATTCATAGTTGAATTGTTATTATTCCATTATATTTTGTGATAACGTAACTCAATGAAATTAACATGATGTTTGAGCCTAAGTCATATCTCTAGAGAACAAAAGGATTGTTCTGTAATTGGAAACAGTATTTAGAGATTTTGTAGCAATGAAACATGGAATAAGGCCATAAAATTTTTAAACACATACACAGAATTAGCTTTTCCCTCTGCAAATTACAGGTGCGTATCCTCAGCTAAGAAAGCAAATTGCTTCAAGTTAAAAACAAACCCCTCATTATTATTGCCAGAACATTATGTTGTGGCCTGTCAGCCACTGCCCCACCCCAGCACCCAAATCAGATGAGGAGGAGGAGGAGGCGTGGGAGTCAGGGTCAGCATCAAGGCAACCTGAGACCTTCGAAGGGCGGGGGGAGAGAATGGAGCTGGCAGAGAGAGAGAGACAGAGGTGGAGCCTTGGCCCTCCATCAGCCCTCAGATGGAGAGTCAACAGCCCCAGGCCTGAAGGTGGCTGATGAGTAAGAGGAGGAACAGCTGGGTCCAGTGCCTGATGCACAGAAGGGAGAGGAGAGGAGAGCAGTGGAAATCTGTGGGCCGATCCTTGGGAAGGAAGAGCCACCTGCTAGAAGCCCGCCCTAGCTCTGGGGATAAAGGCAGGGGTGGAGATGAATAGGTGTGGCAGACAACTATTCATCTCCTGCCGGGCAGATTTGTTAGCCTGTGATGAAAGAGAAACTTTTTGCTGGGGCTGCTGGCACGCCTAATAAAGGAATCATTGCTTCAACTATAAAGGGTTGTGTTGTGTTTGACTCAGGGACAATTTGGAGCACAATCCAATGTGCTCAGCAATAGCCTTCATTCCACCTGCTTATTACTTTAAAGGTCAGCTAAAACAATCTTGGGTCAATTTACCTACCCGAATGAAGAGTCAACTTGGTGGGACGAGCCTAAGTAAAGACAGCTTCAAAGCAGGCATTTACAGCTGAGCCACCAATTTTTATATAATGAATATAAATACAGGTAGTCCTCAACTTATGACCACAATTGAGCCCAAAAGGGCTGTTGATAAGTGAGACATTTGTTAAGTGAGTTTTGCCCCATTTTATGACCTTTCTTACCATGATTGTTAAGTGAATCGCTGCAGTTGTTAAATTAGTAACATAGTTGTTAAGTGAATCTGGCTTCCCCATTGACTTTGCTTGTCGCAAGGTCACAAAAGATGATCACATGACCCCGGGACACTGCAACCGTCATAAATGTGAGTCAGTTGCCAAGCACCTGAATTTTGATCATGTGACCATGGGAGTGCTGCAAATCTGAAAAGTGGTCATAAGTCACTTTTTTCAGTGCTGTTGTAACTTTGAACGGTCATTAAATAAACTGTTGGAAGTTGAGGACTACCTGTATAGTGTAAACCTCATGCATTAAGAGATTTCAGACATTGCATGTCTTTTGTGGGTTTGGCTTGACTTGGAGTTCAGTAAAGACAGAGCTTGGTGTGTCATGGCCAGAAGTGTGTCATATTTGGAATATCATATTTTGGTGCTGTTCAGAGGTGCGATATAGTTATGCACTGTGCATGAAAGTCCAGCCTGCTACTTCTCTCCATTAAATAGCAATAACACTTAGACTTATATGTCATGGCCTCATCAGAGCCCAGTTTGGAGGAGGAGGAGTTGGAACTGGGACCGTCTGACAGGGAAGTGGAGTGATGGAGGTGATGGAGGATGCTGTCCCTCAGCATTGGGGAAGTAGTCAACCAGATGGAGAGCTGCCAGCCTGCACATATACAGAGGAAGATCAGTTGCTGATTGGTGTTGATAGGCAGCTGATCTCCTCTGATAAGGAACAACTGCCTGTGTTCCACTCTCCATGCCATTGGATTGAATGGATTAGACAGCTGTTGCCCATCAGGGGAGATTGGCTGCCTATCAGCACCACTGCCGGTCAGCAATCAATCCTCCTCTGTGTCTGTGAAGGCAGGCATCTCTCCATCTGGTCAACTGCCTTCCCCAATGCCTGAGGGACAGCATCCTCCATCACCCCCTGGTGTGCCTTCTCTGTCAGACGGTCCCAGTTCCAACTCCAAACCGGTCTCTAAGAGGGCCATGACACTATATACTGCTTCATAGTGCTTTACAATACTCTCTAAGCCAGGGTGTCAAACTCAAGGCCCGTGGGCTGGATCTGACCCATGGGGTGCTTAGATTGGCTCGGGGCACCCTGGAAACAGGAAAGGACCGGCCCATGTTGCCTCTGCCAGCAAAACGGAGGTCAGGGAGGCCGCACACAGCCTGCCTGGGCTCCATTTTCACTGGCATAGGGCTGCAGGAGGCCGTCACAGCCAAAAACGGAGCCTTGAGTGACGTCAAACTGGCCACACCCCCACGGTCCCCCGCGGTCAAACACAACCCTGATTTGGCCCTCAATGAAATTGAATTTGACACCTCTGCTCTTAGTGGTTTACAGAGACAGCATACAAGTAGGCCTCGACTTACAACAGTTCATTTAGTGACCATTCAAATTTACAACGGCACTAAAAAACTGACTTATGACCATTTTTCACTTTTATGACCTTTGCAGCATCCCCATGGTCACATGACTTACATTCAGGATGATTGACAACTGACTCACATTTATGACGGTTGAAGTGTCCGGGTTGTGTGATCTCCTTTTGCGACCTTCTGACAAGCAAAGTCAATGGGGAAACCAGTCCCACTTAACAGCCATGTTACTAATTTAAGAATTGCAGTGATTCACTTAACAAATGAGACGAGAAAAGTTGTAAAATGGAACAAACTCAGATAACCAATTTCTTAACAACATAAATTTTGGGCTCAATTGTGAGTTGGCAGTTGAGGAGCACCTATATTGCCCCCAAATCTGGGTCCTCGTTTACCGACCTCGGAAGGATTAAAAGCGGTGTCAACTTTGAGCCAGTCAGGGTTGAACTCCTGGCAGTGAAACACAGAGTCAGCCTGCAATATTGCATGCTAACCACTATGCCGCTATGATTCAGAAATATGGCTCCTAGCCATCAAAAATTGCCTGTCTTTGATTTAAATCAAAACCCAGAAGCTTTCCAGGGCTTCTTTCTTTCCTCACAGCAGGTATCTAACCGACATTGATTTATATCAGGACTGTGTTTGGATCTGCTTCTGTTTTGCCAGTGAGTATGGATTTTTCTCTCAACCAGAACTGAGTTTCCAAATTGTGTGTGTGTTGTGTGTGCGTTTAAATATGGTTGTGATTACGTTTTATTCTTTTACGTCTCCCTTAAAAATTAAAGCTAACAATTTTCATAGCTTTTTTTTTTAGATTTCCATTCAACATTTTGCTATGAGCAGAATAACTGACATTCTATATGAAGTAATGTATCCTGTATAAGCCCGTATTCTGGCTTAGTCAGGACATATCTTTGGAAATGCACTCAAACTTTTAAAAAGAAGTATTTTTACTTTTAAAAAGCTGAGATCATTCACCTGTAAACAGGGAATGTTTTTCCTTAGCAGCAAATTGTGTTGAGTTCTCAAAGTCATTCACTGTAATAGGAGTAAGGCACCAAGCTTTCTGAATGGAAAAGCTGCCAGGAGGTCTGAAAATAATCTATCCAGCTGAGACTCTCCTGGACTGGCTGATGCCTATGTACAATTATACCCTATTGAAATGAAAAGCTGATTTAGGACCATCCATCTCTGAAAAAAGTGAATAAAAGTAAAGGTATGTTAGAAGGTACTGTAGTTTCATATATTGAGTAAAACATTTTCCCATACAATGAGGGCCTTAGGAGCATGTGCAAGGCAATATATCACCATATACATGTGCTTAGTTTCCACCAACATTTCCATTCTTCCTAGAAGAAGCATAATGAAGATCAAGGAGACATTTAACAGTTATCCTTACATTTTCTATGCATGGATGGACTAATTGGTCTTTCCCACTATCCCTTCCAAATATGTTCTGGGTGAATCATAATCCTTGCACATGTGATATTTTTGTGTAATGGTTAGAACCAGGTCCCTACTTTAGCCGGTTACATTAAAATTTTCAGCGTAACATTTTTTTCCTAATTTCTAAATTGTTTGGGGTACAATTTAGGCTGAAGTGTAAAAATAGAGGGTGGTTTCTTTTGCCTTCTTCAAAGAAGAGACTCATGCGTGCAGCCCACTTTAATTGTTGGTTTTTTCAGGAAGAAACAATTAGAATGCAGTGAAAAGTGCTCTAGCTTTTCTTCTTTTTCTTTTTGACTTTGTGTTTCCAGTCCTGAAAAACTTGATAGAGAAAAGGGAATAGTATCTTCTTCCATATGTAAGGAACAAAACCCCCATTCAAGTTGCTGGAATGATAAGAAAGAACCAGGAAGAAACCATTTGGTACTATATAAATAAAGGAAAGAGAGGCAACAGTTTTCCACTCCATTAGGCCCCCATTTATGTTACCTATTATTAAGTTATTAAGCCAGGCATGTCAAACTCATGGCCTGCGAGCCGGATGCATCACGCGCTGGCCACATCCACCCCCATTTTAAGGAAGGGGGAAATAGTGGCGATACTTCACGTGATGACAACATGACACTGTGAGTTTGACACTCCTGTGCTAAGCCATCACCCAAGACTTATAAACCACATAGAATAGCAGGGTTCATGTATCATGTTTAACTATGCTAAATAAGGCTGAAAAAGTGAATGTTCTATTTTACCCAATATTGGGAGTTGTCTAGATAGTATTGATCAACTAAACTATCAGAAAACATAAAGCCTGTATAAATAAGCAAGAGGTGTGAATCCAGGTCTGGTGAAATTGAATATTTTTATTTTTCTCTTTTGGTTTGGTCTTTGCCTAAATTCCTTCAAGATATAATTGAAAGAAAACACAGGCTCAGCAAAGGCTAAATAGGCCTTGGATTGGTTTGGCACTTCGTGCTTGAGTTCTGGGGACTTTTTTAGCAAACCACATGCCGTTGCTACCAGTTAATCAGGGCTGTATTTATAAAGAGCTTTGACGTGAGAGTTTCTCACTCAGTTGGTAATGAGATAAGGCCTTCTGAACCCTGCCAGCTGCAGGAAATCTATGTTATCCTGCCTCCTTTGCTCTCTGTGTCACTTCAGCAGAGCCTCAGAAAAGGACATTCCCTTAGACAGCCACAAGTGCTTTTATGATTAGCTTGAGGCAACTCGTACTCTGTGGCTCTGATTCTTTAAACGACCCCGGATTTCTTCAAGTCTGCAAATGGCTTTTCTCTGGGACCCTCTGGAAATCTCAGCTCTTTCATGTCCCTCTTCAAGAAACAGGAAGAGATTTCGTTTTTGAAGTCATACAGGTATTTGGTCTGTGTTAGTACTACTGGCATTTATTGTAGACATAATTTTGTACTTGGGCTCAAGTGAATTGACAAGAGTGAGTAGGATGTAGAAAGGTCTTACTGCTTGCATTTGCGTCACACAATTCATATTTTGCATGTTACAGGAGTTTTGTATCTCATAGGAATCTTCCCAAGAAGCAGTTTAACATACAATGTAAGAATTACTTTAATATTAATGTATCAACCATTAATTTTTAAAACAGAAAAATGAGTGTATATTTAAAAGAAATAACTAGCTTTTAACTAAGGAAATTTGGACCAGTTTTAGAAATCCCTTATCTAATTAACTGTGCAATAATAAATGGTGTCTTTAAACTCAGTGAAACAGTTTTGATAGTTGCTTTCATCATAACAATTTAGGGATGTAAAGCAATGTGATAAGAACAACAGTGATAATCTTTTTCTTATCTGTACTCTACAAATAAAATAATATGAAATAAAATGCATTTCCTCTAGGAAAAGTGAATACTATATTTAATAAATGAGCAGTGATTTATAGATTTGCTACTTTGCTTTTTATTTTACTTAGATCTTTTAATATAAAAGACATTATTTATAGCTGCTGCGGCTCTTAAGGTTGTAATCCTTTATTTTCTAATCCAGGAGTAAATCCTTTCTAACTCAATGATACTTCTACATAAAATATGATTCCACCCTTATTCATTAATAATTAAATAAATAAAATATGATTCCACTCTTCATTAATACTTTCTGTTCATGTATTAAGGAATCCTTCCTTCTATGGGTATATTGAGAATATGCCATTAGACAGTACTAAATTATATTAGGCTGTAATCTTTACTTGGGAGTAATTCTGATTTAATTTAATGACCTGTATATAATTGCACAGTATGGTTATAATCCTGTTTACATTTACCTGGGATTAAGGCCACTTGAATTTAAGAAGGGACACATGTAGAAATGTGATATTGATACTAAGATTTTTGCAGTGCCAAGGAATGTTACAAATGATTACATGCAGACATAGGTATGCAATTTAAACCTATTATAGTGCAAGTATAGAAAAAAACCAAACACCTAATATAACGTTCATTGTAGAGCACAATGTTAGATGCCATAGATACAATAAAATGTTTTATAACATGTAAGAAGTTTGCTTACTTTTATTGAATCATATTTTTTTTAGTTTCAATTGAACTGTCAATTGTCTCTTTGAATAAGGGAAGTCAGGAAGGGGAAGCAATTTTTACCTTTCTCCATGACACTCTACTTCAGAGTTTTAGTGTTATGCGTCAACATGCTGAAATGCATTCTGGATTCATATCAAAATCGCATATTAATCAGTAATAAAGCTTTATTACTTTTTCTGCTAAAAGTTAAAATTAGAAGGTATTTTAAAAATTAGAAGGTACCATTTATTGAGTTCTTTGTTGCTGCTAAATGTTATATATGGTCACAGTACGAGTTTTTCTGCAGAAGCCACTTGGTTCTAGAAATTGATGGTACCTGGGGAAGGAAATAATGTAAAAGGCATTGGATGGAGAAGGTCCCACAATCTCTTTTTTGATGAAGACAACATTTCATAATGTGTATAAAGTTTCTCCCTACTTTTTGTGCTATGCATTGGAACTTTTTAAACAAATGTAGAACTTTTGCTTGTCAGCTGTGTATCTAATGACTGGAATTTCCCAGATGTTAATCACCTTGGGGGTATTTCTGCCTTTGAATTCACATATGTGGTATGTATATACATGCTTGGTATATTTCAATGGAAGTTGTCTTACAGAATGAGTGCCACAACAGGAAAAGTCCTTTTTTTCATCTTTATGAAACAGCTGTGGTACAGAGAGTGGGACTGGCCCTCAAAGGATATGGATATCTGGGAGACTAATATAATTCAAGATCCTCTTTTAGATTGTAATCATTATCATCTTAGTCATCATCTTGAAGGAATGCAGCTATGTACTATGAAAATGGAATAATCACATGTTTTCATACAGTTAGATTTTCTTTTTCAATGTGATACGAAAGAAATCCTAGAAACCATTTGTTATAAGATTAATTACGAATTAATCTGCAAAAATTGGAGCAGATAGCAGATAAATAGCAGAATAATGAAGGTTATTTGAAAATATCCAAAATTTAATTATAGGCAAAAATAAAAATGAATTAATACACAAAGGTCAGAACAGAAAAAAGCATAGTATCATATTTATAAGTGGAAATACTTTATACTGCATAACCGCTGGAAGAGACAATATCAATTCTTAATTCAGATATGAGAGGTTTTGAATTGGGAAGAGTCTCAGACATTTTTCCTTCCTCAACTCCTCTCTTTCGTTTCCTACTTTCTGTAGCCGTAGATTAGGGGTGTCAAACTCGATTTCATTGAGGGCTGCACCAGGGTTGTGTTTAATCTTGGGGGAGGGGCTGTGGGGGGCAGCTCATGACTCATGTCAGGGGCGCCTGTGGTGGCCAGAGAGCTGTGCCAGTGAAAACGGTATCACAAGCTCCATTTTCAGCTGCCACAGCCTCCTGCAACCTCTGCCAGTGAAAATGTCCTCCTGAACTCCATCTTTGCTGGCAGAAGCATTGTGGGCCGGTCCTTCGCTGTTTGCAGAGTAGTCCCACAGGCCAGATCTAAGCACCCTGCAGGCTGGATCCGTCCCCTGTGCCTTGAGTTTGACACTTCTGCCATAGATTATATGTTATTCAGACTGGAAAATTATTACTGCTATTCATGATTGCTTCCAAGTCATATTTTATAAAATATTTTATATTTTCACATGTAATTTAGAAACAAATTCTGAATAGGTAAGATTTTTCTGTCCGGTTATCCTAGTGAACTCAATTTATATGAAGTAGAAAAGACAGTAGTGACTCCATGCATAGGAGAAATAATGCAGATGTATGATTATTTCTGATCCTTTCAAACAAAGAAATAACAGCTTTGTCCATTTTTAATATAAAGAAAAGATCATTCCAAAAATTTGAATATGATGCCTTCAGAGCTGCAGTGGAGTCAGAGCAAATCATAAGGCAAATTTCCATACCAAAGTGGAAAAGTATTGGGAAAGCTCCTTTTAAGGAACAAAGAGATTTGGATCTTGGTTCGTAAAAAATCTTCATCTCAACATTTTAAATGACAATATTTTTCTTTGTAAATTTATTGTGCTCCAGCTCAAACCTAAAATTGCCACTGGAATTGAAGCATAACCCCCCCATTGCAATTTACTTCTCAGTTCCAGATAAATACATTTGCAAACATTCACTTTGTTAAAAAAATGAAAACGAATATTACTTTAAAAAACATTTCTTTAAAAAAATTAACATCAAGTAAATTGGGGTCTACAGTTGCTAGACCATGCTCTCTTTCTAGAGACACATATCGTTGGGAGTATCTATGTAGTAAGAAATTTGTTTCTTACTACACATTTTAATTAAGTTAACTAGCCTAAGTGTCTCTGGATCTGTTTTGCATAATGCTGTATTCTCAAGTGTCCAAGTCCTGGAAAATAATAATAATGGCTGTAAAAATAATGGACAATGGAGTACTGTTTTTGTGTTCTTTTGTTTTACTCCCTGCTTTAATTTCCTCCTTTGATATTCATCTAGTATGTTTCTTTTGGCTATGAAGTCTTGTCATGTGGTAATAAGCAACTGCCAACCATTGACTTTTCAAGTACATGTGTGGAAGTTTACACTAAATGAGACAAATTCAGTCTAACCATTTAATTATTCCACTTGGTGCTACAATTTTCTCCTAAGTCTTTATTGTTAAGCTTGTCTCACACATTTTATTAATGATGTTGGTAATGAACCTGTGGATAAATTTACCACAAATAATATTTAGACCAGAACTGACAAAGATATGACCTGAAAATTTATCAGGATCTTTGAGAAAACCAGTTGATCCTACCAGAATATTCACAAATTACTGAATTATTTCAAGATTATTTCAAGTGAAACCAGAATAGCTGCCCTATTCATGAGAATTATAGTTTGCCTCTTCTGCACTGTGTTTTGACTAAACTGTAACTGTCAGGACACCTTGTAAATCATGAATTCCAAATCACACTTGGCTTCTGACTATAGAAAAAGAGCTAGTTCAGATACAATGGCCTGAATCTGGTTACTTCCTTTCAGTAAAGTGGTGGGAGAAAACTCTTCTTTGACCAAGACCCAGGCCTTGAGTTCATTTTTAATTTTCATTTATTTATATTTCTTATTTCTTAGCTGCCCACCTCCCTCAGATTTCATATTGTGGGCAACAGAAAGGGCAAGAAGGTTGTGATTTTTATTCACTATAAATAAATCTTGCATGCTAGATTGAACAGTTGCTACGCTTCTTTGTTAAAAGACTTTTCTAATTCTTGAAATAAATTATCAGACTACAGTTCATCAGTTTAATGTTAAATATTGAAAGCAAGATGTTCTTTCAAGTCAATTTAATGTATTTCGGGATGGATAGGAAAAATAAAAAATCTGTAGGCTGTACCCATTTCTAGGAAGGTGCTATTGTTTTATTTTTTTTATTCCTCCCTGCAAAGATAATTTTAAGAACTTTGACAATAATGTATCAGAAATCATAACAGTATTATAAATAGAAAGAACAGTCATCAGAACTGATACTAGATACACCAAGCAAACATGTTGACACAAGTACAACTTATGTGCTAGAACAGAGATCTTAGGAACTGCAAGTGTAAATAAAATAAATATCAATCTGAAAGCTGCATTGTTTGCTTAGCTGCCAATTGTGCCAATTGCTTAGCTGCCAATTGTGGCAGTGATATTTTTTTTTGTAAAATACTAAAATGTATATTTGTTTCTTCGTATTCATTCATAAGTAAAATTATTAATTTTATTTTACTAAGTTATTAAAAGTTCCAAATGTATTCAAGTCCCCATTAAAAATACCCTGATCAAGATCTAGTAAATTGTGGATATTCCCGCCCTTTATCCCTTGTAGCGATGATGACCCTCTCCTCACATAGTCCTGAACTCTCCGTAAGTGTCTGAGGGAGAAATGTTCTTGGCCTGGGACTAAAATAAAATTCAAACGTGTTTAGCCACCTGATCCTACCTCAGTGCTGCTTCAGGGCATCCATAGGAATTTTTCTATCGTATAACCCAAAGGGTGGAATTTGTTAGTTGACATCTAGAAACCCCGACCCTCTTGATCAGGGGTTCCAGGAATTTTATTTAGCGAACAGTTGCCATGGCCTGAAAAAAATTGAAAACCCCTGAAATAGGTGACTTATTTATTTATTTATATTTGGATTTATATGCCGCCCCATCTCTGGGGAGGACTCAGGGCAGCTCACACAGAGATATATATACAAAATACATAAAATCATCATCCAAAATCTTATCCAGAAACAGAAACAAACTAATAATGAGTCTCAGATAACAGCAATGTAAACATTCCCCAAAGACAGCCATATGTGGTTATTATGCATATGAAGCCAATGTTAATTGTTTGCAAACATGGATTGCTACTCTACAAAACTTTGTGCCATTATGCTTTATCTAAAATCCTAATTTTATTTATGATTAATTCATGAGAACATTTTGTATCAGAATTTGCAAAAACTGAACCCGTCATTAGAATTTCCATCTCTGATATAGATAGCAGCTTAGAATTCCAGTAAGTAAATTAAAAGGTAATTTTCATTGCTTGAATTTTGCTTAAAAGCACAATTTAAATGTTTTACTTGAATCTTTGAACTTTGACAGAGAGACTTAAAAATGTATACTTTGTTTTCCTGGATTTTTGAGTTGCTCTACAGTAATCTAGGTTTGCTTTTTTGTTTTAATATTTGTTCTTGTAGATTATCTGAGCAGAAAACGTAATGCTACATTTTTCCTGATTCACCTATGGAATATGTTGTTTATGTTGGATATATGAATTTGACACCCCGGGTGTAGCTATTTCCAAAAGGAAACCATGCCGGAATGGAGAGGGCAAACTCATAAAGGAGTCTATAATTTTGGATGAGGGCCACTGTCTATCACTGGATGAAATGCCAAGCTAGTGAGACTAACACATTTTCACCACCCAGAGAATTGCTATAACTACAATCATCTTAAAATGTTATATAATATTTCTAATTTGGGATGAAGGTGAGATTGACTGACTCAGTTTGATAGGCTTAGTACAGTATCTATAGTTGTAAAGATAGCAAAATACTGCAAAGTGTTGATACATGGGCGTATTATTGAATATGACACAGATGGTACCTTTAGTCACACTATTGCCTGGGCCAAATGGATATCTTATCATTGGAGTTATGTTTCAAAACATATTTATCCATTCAGGTTAATGCCAGTCATCTATTACTATGTGAAACATCAAAGAGATTAGTTTCATGTTTCACTTGAAAAGCTGATGACTAAGGCATGCCTGAGGGTACATTTGGCTGCAATCATCTCCTCCATGCCCCATGCTGCCGAAAATCAAGTATTCTAAAATAAAAACTAGCATACATCAGTGTTTGCAAATCTCTAGACACAACATCTTTGTTTCATGGTCAGTTAGTTTAGGGTTAATTGGCCTGCTGTTACTTCTTGTCATTTAATTGTTCAGTTATCATGGGCCAATGGCTATCATTTTGTTATGTCTGCTTCTGTGGCTTCATATTTTGGATTATTACTAATTGTATCTAACCATGTTTGTTTCCTCTTGGATCCCATTTGGTTGCCTTAGAGTTTCCCAAACATCAGGTCTTCTCCTTTGATGACTGGTATCTAAAATAGATGGTATGTATTTTAGCTTCATTATTAGTACCTCTGAGCAATCCAAGATGTATTTATACTGGAGAATGATGATCAGGTGCCATTAAGGCAATGTCACTCTGTAGCAACCACATTGATTGATCTTCTCCAAGAAGATCTGTCTGTAACCTGTTTTTTGTGATATCTCAGTAGTGCAGTCATTGGAATTGTAACCATGTCCATACATCTTGTGCCTGATTGTGTTCTTTGTGTTCTTCCATCTCCTTCCTCCTTTCCCAACAATATATACTTCTTAAGGGAGCTGGATATTTTCATAATTTGTCCAAACTAAGATAATTGGACCATAGTACTTTGTGCTTCAAATGAGAATTCTGAACTGACTTATGGTTCATTTGTTTGTTTTCTTGGCTGTCCACAGTGTTTTCAGAAGTCTTCCTCAATAGATATGTTCAAATTTGTCATTTTTTTTGCTTCTTGAAAGTCCAATTTTTGCTTCTACACAGTATCAATACCATTTCTTGCACAAGAAATTTGATCATACCCCAATCCATGGTGTATTTCTTGACTATTGTTCCTTTACTATTGTTGGTACTAAAAAGCAATCTATCTACCAATTCAATGTCTAAGGCTGATTTTTCTACCTGTTGTTAGTAGCTTGATTTTTATATTTAATTTTAGTCCCCGATTCTTTATGCTTTTGTTACTAGAACTTGCAAATCCTTTGCATTTTCAACTTTCAAGCTAATGTCATCAACAGAGCACAGTTATTGAAGTTTCTCCAATTTTAAATCATGACTATCTTCTTCCAATACAGCTACCCTTAGCATATATTCAAGTGTGCAGGTTAAATAAATAGAGAGTATATTATTGTTAACAGTTAATTCTAAAAGGCAAAAACTGTCTACCACCATTGTCAGTTTTAAGGCTGATTGCCCTACCAGTTGGTCATTTACTTGCTCTTTTTTGTATTTAACCTTAGTTCCATTTTGTTCACTATACTATAGCACAGGTTATTGGTGTTTCTTCTTTCAGTTTTAAAAGCATGCCGATCATTTTGTCATCCAGCCTTCTTCAATATATATTCAATTATATAGATTGAATAAATAGGAATCATGTAATCATCCTGTTCACTCCTTTGCTAGCCCAGAGTTACTCTGCTTGCTTATGTGCTGCCTGGACTGTGGCTTCCTGCTCTTCATATAGATTTTGCATGAAGAAAATGAGATGTTCTGAATTTCTAATCAATCATAGCTTGCTATAGTTGACAGAGTCAAAAGTACCTCTAAATCAGTGAAGCACATCTAGACTTCTTTTTGGCTTTTACAATGAGCAAGTGTGCATCAACAGTAATGTCTCACCCTTTGTCATGCCCCTGGTGAAAACTGACTCTGAGGGAGAGGAGGAACAGCCAACAGGGAGTGGAAGTGTGGCTCCAGAGGTTGTGGAGGAGGCTGGGGAAGGGCAGAGGCTGGCTGAGCAGTCAGAGGAGGACCCAGGCCCATCCCCTATCCATCCTAGGGCACCTAGGGAGGAGAGGATCAGGGAAAAATGTAGTCTACTCAGGAGAAGAGAGCCATGATCCTCTTCATGGGTTGCAGGTGTGAGATCTGCATAAGAGTTTGGACCTGCGTGCTAGCAAACTCTGGAGACAAGCATGTTTTTTCCTGGATGAGGTTTATCTTGGTTGGCATTCTTCCAACAGACTGTACCTGGTTATCTTCATGAAGTTTGTAATTAATTATCCTGGTCTGTCATGGAACTTTCTTCAGTGTGGTTTGTTTTTGGTTTTTGCTTCGTTATCTGCTCTTTGAATTTGATTTCTTTCATTTGGAATGTTATTTTGAAAATAGTTTAATCTCCAACTGTGAACAATTGAACAGTGAAGCCAAGTTGAAGGCATTAAAGGACCTTTATTTACGTTTTGGTTTTTGTTATATTTGTGGTACACGCCGGGTCATCACACCCTTTTCTAAAATCAGCTTAAACATCTGACAATTCTTGTTTCATGTAGAACTGATATAGATCCCACCAAGCATTAGAACAGAGGTCCCCAAACGTGGCAACTTCAAGACTTGTGGACTTCAACTCCCAGAATTCCTCAGCCAACATAGTTGGCTGAGGAACTCTGGGACTTGAAGTCCAAAAGTCTTGTAAATGGAATATTATCTAAGGCACCTTGGATGGTGGCATAACTATTGTACATAATTTTAGCATACTCTTTCTATCTTTGCTCAATCTTTTAATAGTTACTAATTGTTTATTGGTGTATTTACCATGCCAATTTAAGGTTGGAATCTCCTGAATTTGAAAATGTTTTTTAAAAAGCTTTCCTTCTTTTTCTGATTCCATCTTCATTGTTTTTATGTCATTTCAACATTCTTTCTTTTCTCTTCTAAAAGTTCTCTGAATTTCTAAGTTCCTTCCTAAATCTTTGTCTTTCTTGATACCTCTTTTTTATTCTTGGCAATTTACAACATTTTTGCTGATATCCAATTTAGATTTTCTTAGGAGACTTTAGGAGAAACCTTCCCATACTACCACCTTTTACAACACAGTATCAACAGTAGATACCTTCAAATTTATAGGTTCTATTATAGCACAAGACCTAAAATAATAATAATTATTATTATTGTTATTATTATTTATTGGACTTGTATGCCATCCCATCTTCGAAGACTTGGGGCGGCTCACAACTAAAACATACATTGACAATAAATAGCTAAAAAAGAATTAAACCAAAACAAGCCCAATATCATCCAAATTTAAAATGAATTAAAACCATCCCATCCCCCCCCCCGAGAGGCAATCACAGCCCAGCTTGGTCAAATAACCAGGTCTTCAGGTCGTGGTGGAAGGTGCGGAGGTCAGGGGCCAAATGGAGTCCCAGGGGCAGCTGGTTCCACAGGACAGGGACCGCCACAGAGTAGGCTCATTCCCGGGGGACCGCCAGCTGACATTGGCTTGCCAACGGGACCCCGAGAAGCCCCTGCCTGTGCACTCGCACAGGGCGGTTGGCACTCGATATCAGCAGGAGTTGCTCCCTTAAATATTCTGGACCAATGTCGTGTAGGACTTTGAATGTTAAAACTAAAACCTTGAATCTCACCCAGAGTACAACTGGCAGCCAACGCAGGTTGCGCAGGAGGGGGTAATATGGGAGAATCGGGAAACTCCCATCACCACCGCGCATTCTGCACCAGCTGCAATCTCCGGATGGTATGCAAGGGCAGTCCTAGATAGAGAGCGTTACAGTAGTCGAGTCGAGAGGTGACAAGGGCATGAGTGACTGTACGCAGGGCATCTCGGTCCAGAAACGGGCAAAGCTGGCGAACCAGCTGGACCTGGGCAAAAGCCCCCCTGGCGATGGCCCCCACCTGTTCCTCCAACCGGAGCCGTGCATCCAGGAGGACCCCCAGGTTCTGCGCCCTATCCACAGAGGGCAACACCTCTCCCCCTATGGTCAACAGTGGACATTCCTGACTGGACCGAGATGCTGGTATGTACAGCCACTCAGTCTTGGCCAGGTTGAGTCGAAGCATGTTTCCGTCCATCCAGATCCATCCAGATCCGTACCGCATCCAGACAACGGGTCATCACAGAGAGGGCATCACTGATCTGGTTAGGGGTGGAGATGTATAACTGGGTATCATCAGCATACTGGTGATACCTCACCCCAAAACCACGAATGATCTCGCCCAGCGGTTTCATGGACACCTAACATCAAAAACATCATCACAACAAAGAATGTTCTTTCTGTGCCAACTCAGAAAACTCAAACTGCCCAAGGAACTGCTGATACAGTTCTACAGAGGAATTATTGAGTCTGTCATCTGCACCTCTATAACTGTCTGGTTTGGTTCTGCAACCCAACAGGACAGACACAGAGAGTAATTAGGACTGCAGAAAAAAATAATTATTACCAACCTGCCTTCAATTGGGGACCTGTATACTGCACAACTAAAAAAGAGGGCTGTGAAAATCCTGGACATAAACTGTTTCAACTCCTACCCTCAAAACGACACTATAGAGCACTGCACACTAGAACAATTAGACACAAGGACAATTTTTTCCTGAACGCCATCACTCTGCTAAACAAATAATTCCCTCAACACTGTCCAACTATTTACAAAGTCTGCACTATTATTACTATTAATCTTCTCATCACTTCCTATTGCCCATCCCCTCCCACTTGTGACTGTCTGACTGTAACTTTGTCACTTGTATCCTTATGATTTATATTGACTGTTTCCTAGTATGATTTGATTGCTTATTGTACCCTATGACTATTATTAAGTGTTGTATCTTATGATCCTTGACTCTTGACGAATGTATCTTTTCTTTTATGTACACTGAAAGCATTTGCATCAAGACAAATTCCTTGTGTGTCCAATCACACCTGGCCAATAAAGAATTCTATTTCTGTTTCTATTCTGTTCCCTGGTGTTTAACAGGTTTTTTGATAGTAATCTTAACAATTTCTTTGATTTCATTCCTCAGTGCTCCTGATTCCCCATCAGTGAGGAACAGGACTTCAAATCAGTTCATAATGTTCTCCTGGTATGTGCTCATGATCATATTGTAGGAGCCATTTTGGCGTTGTTCTTCTGTTTTAGCTTGATTTAGAAGTTGCACATGAGCAGATTGTGTTTTGTTCATAAACAGATTTTGCATTTGGTGAAATGGTGTCTGGGTTCCCAGGAGGAAGGGTCTGCTTTCCAGAGAGCAAAGTTTGAAAGCTTTGTTTGGAAGAAAGAGGGTTAAAACAGCTCCTTTTATGCAAATAGTTGCTTTAGTTTCGCAAGATCCTGTCTATGGGTGAAGAAGGAAACTACTCTGAAATAATTCTGTATGTTGTTCTTGGGGCCTGACATTGCCCCCTGTTGAGCTCTTCTTGTGGTAATAAAATAATAAATTTGATTTCCTCATGTTAGTGACAAATTTTCCTTTCCTTTCTTTTTCCCCTTCTCTTTCCTCCCCTCCCCTCCTCTGCAGATCCCATTTTGGTTGATAGGATCTGCAGCATGCCCAAAACAATAAACCATTGTTTTGATGGTTTAAAAATTGTTAATAAACAAATAATTGGATTAGAAGAAATTCTCCTAATTTATTTTCATTTCCTGGGCTATACTTTCCTCAATATTTCTAACTTTGCCATTCTAGTCTCCAACCAGAAACAGCGCATCTGTTTCTGATGATTTCTGAACTTGACAATAAAACTCACGAATCTTCTCTTCTACATTAGTAGATCAAGCGTAAATATGAATAATTGTCATATTAAAGTTTATCCATATTACTTCGGCCAGTCATTCTTAGCACAGTCACCACTCACAGTGGCATTGTGGGAAAAATAGGAGGCTCAACCATTACGTTCACTGCCTTGAGTTCTTTGTCGTCAACTTCCTCAGACACAGAGTGTGTTGCTCCCAAGTATTTTAAATGCTACATCGTTCTTAACTATGCAGAATGATGTCAGAGCTTTGCAGAAAAATCTTCAGCATTCCAGAGAGAATGACTCTTCCTTTGAAATGCAAACTTGAAAAAAAAGAAAAGACAATGAACATTCAGGCTTCATGAGGCTCTAGAAGCATTGTGTTGTTTTGCATCCAACTCAACTTTTGCTTCAAATTAGTAAGCCTACCTGGAAAGAGTTTGAAAAGAAGGAACTTTTTATTGTCCCTCCCATCTCTATTCTTGTGACCTTCTCCCCTGGTTCATGACCTATATTTTCAGGAATGTTGCCTTACACCACCATTGTCTTATCATTCTCTCTATACCTGGGCAACGTGGCTTATAAACTGTGGTTTAAGGCATAATGCATTCTGAGGCTAGAAACATTTGTGGCTTACTTAAAAACATGGTAAGCAAATCAGCTCTGTGATAATGTTTCTCAGCAGTTTGTAAGCATGACATCTAACTGCACAACACTTTATGTAATTGCTCCAAATATTTCTTTTTTTAATTTAATAAAAAGAGTGAAACAAAAATCAAATATGATTCACTTATTCATGAGATGCTCGTAATAGGTTCCATGTGGTATAACTTAATTCAAAATGCTGCTGTTTCTGTCTGGCTTCATAACCTAGACAGGGTCATGTTCTCAGGGCCTAATTCAAAAAACACTACTCCTATTCCTTTTTTTTTCCTGTTTCTCTCCCTGCCCCAATTTTGGCAAAGGATGGAGAATATAAATAATTGAAATTTTTCCCATGCATAAATAATATACATACCAACAGTGGTGGGAAATAACCTTGGTTGAATGTCCTTATTTTACAAGAGGAGATCGGTTGCCATTTATTTCATGAAGTTGGAAATCTATGCTGATACTATAGTTGAAGGAGAAGGGAAAATACCAGCACCTTCCCACTGTGAATAGTTAAAATCTATCAGTATGAATTCTGATTGTCTCGAAGATCAGAAATCTAAGTGTTAATATTGTGCACCTCCCATAAGTTGCAAAATTGGGAATGCTGTGGAGGTCACATCTGAAAGGCCATATCCCTGCCATTCTTTCTCTTCTTTTCACCAGCTGTATCTGTGCTATCAAGCTCTATAGCAAATTTTAATGGTAGTTTGGCCTAGAATTAAGGAAATTTTTGGAGCATGAGGAATCTCTATCACTTCTTACCAATATGCAAGGAAAAAATTCTGAAGTAGCTGAGATTTTCAACTCCTCATTCCCAAATGGAGATTTTCTAGTCTAGCCTGGAAGGGAAGACCTATTAGAATAAATAGGAAAAGCTTTTGATCTTATGAGGGAGCCATTTTTATAATTGATAATTTATTCAACCCCAAGTTGTAGTATCTGCTTCATAATAGTATATTTTAAGCATCCGGTAAGAAACCAGCCATCGTGATTTGTTATTCATGGTTTATTACCTAATTTAAAAGTGAACTTTCAAATTGTAATCTAGTAAAACACGATTTAATAAACCATAGCTTATAACAATATATGAACTCAATCACTCCCTGCAATCCTAAATTATTTACTATGAAATAAGCTCAATATACATCTAAGTATAATTAATAGGACTGTGCTGCAACAAGGTATGTAATTCCTGCATGTGTAAATAGATTTTTTTTATTTTTAATCACACAGATCATAATGTTTCTTAAAGAGTTACAGTAGTTTTATCAAACCTACAAATAGAATAGAATAGAAGGGACCTTGGAGGTCTTCTAGTCCAACCTACTGCTTAGGCAGGAAACCCTATACCACTTCAGACAAATAGTTATCCAATCTTTTCTTTAAAATCTCCAATGTTGGAGCGTTCACAACTTCTGGAGGCAAGTTGTTCCACTGATTAATTGTTCTAACTGTTAGGAAATTTCTCCTTAGTTCTAAGCTGCTTCTCTCCTTGATTAGTTTTCTACCTCTTGTCCCGCCCTCAGGTGCTTTGAGAATAGTTTGACTCCCTCATCTTTGTGGCAGCTCCTGAGAAATCAGAACACTGCTATCATGTCACCCCTGGTCCTTCTCTTCACTAGACTAGCCATGCCCAGTTCCTTTAACCATTCTTCATATGTTTTAGCCTCCAGTCCTCTAATCATCCTGGTTGCTCTTCTCTGTATTCTTTCTAGAGTTTCAACACCTTTTTACATCACGGCAACTAAAACTGGATGCAGTATTCCAAGTGTGGCCTTACCAAGGCATTATAAAGTGGTATTGGCACTTTACGTGATCTTGATTCTATCCCTCTGTTTATGCAGCCTAGAAATGCAGAGAAATGATACGATCCTCAAAACAGTCATAACAAAGCAACTTTTATTGTACAATTGTGAGCTGGCAATTTGACTTTCACAACAGTGCTTTGCCTTGCAAATAGGAACAAATTCATGGCATTTGATTCAGGGAAGAAAAGAGAGAACTGTCAGACAGAAAGAAGAATGTAAATCCCCAGGGAAGCGGGTGACATCACATTCAAATAATACTGTCAATATGATGAGATGTGCCTGTAGGCATGTCAAACCTCATTGCTCTGCGTCAGTTATTCAGCTCTTTCAGGGCAACATCGTCTTTTGATATATACAGTGGGTGTTGCAAGGAATTCCGTGTGCAATCAGAGTAGGATATCCTTTCTGTAAACAGTATTGAAGCAAAACAAAGCCCTAAATAAAGGACACGCAGGCTGTCAGCTGCCATTCAGGACTACTATGTTGTCAGCATTCGTTGATTCCATGAGAAAAGACTTCAACAGCATTGTGTATTATAGTTTTTAATATTGCATAGATTAGGAATCATTACACCCATCTATATGTTTGGACTGAGGGAGAGAATAGTAACTGTTGACATCACTGATCTTCAAATATCAAATGAAATTGGTGGACTTGTTTTGCAGCAGATTTTGAAAAACTATATGCAGGAAGTTATTGCATGAAGATGCCAGTGTTCTTAAGGCCTTATCTTATCTATCTTACTTCTTCACACACGAGGGGACTAAATAGCAACTTTAAACTCGTCTTGAATTGTACAGTATATAAGACCAATCCTGCATAAATATTGAGTCAATCTTGACTCCTGGAAACTGCCTGAACAAGGCAGGGTTTTTTTGGCAAGATTTTCAGAAGTGGTTTGCCCTTGTTTTCTTCCTGGAGCTGAGAGACTGGGCCAAAATAAATAGTTGGTTTCATGCCCAAGGCAGGACTAAAACCATTTCCACATTCATAACCTAGTACCCTTAACCACTACACAGACACAGACAAAGGCACAGAGAGAAGGGTAGGAGGGAGGGAGGGAGAGGGAGAGAGTATTATTATTTAAATTTATATTCTGTCCAAATGAGCAGTTTACAAATGATTTAAAACATGAAAAATGAGACAATAAAACAAGGAACAAAATAAATATAGAGATGGCAGAATTATAAACCAGGGACAAACAAACAAAAACTACGGTGTCCTTCTGGACCAGCTGCAGGGTAGAAAGTGGACAGCTCTGTATTGAACTATTGTCTCCTGTCCTCATTAGCCAGTTTCAGTCAGTGTTGATCAAGGGTGAGAAATCCCACCCTCTGTCCTAAATTGTGGAGTGCCACAGAATTCAGGTCTCTCTTCGCTTCTATTTAAGATCTACTTAAAGCCACTGGGTAGAATGACTCATAGCCTAGGGGTGAGGTATCATCGGTAGGCTGATGATACCCAGCAATATATATGGTGAAGTAACTGATGTTGCCAAAGTCCTATTTTTGGTACCTTGAAGCTGAAGGGATGGTGAAAACAGACTTTGCTACAACCCTGACAAGACTGAGTGGGTTTGGGTTTGGGTACCACCTGAATCTAGCAATTTACCATGTTTGCTTCTGAATGCGGTTGCAGTTCCCCAGACGGACCTGGTGTGTAGTCTGAGGTCCTTTGGGGCTCACAATTCCTGCTTGAAGAGCAGGTGGTAGTTGTGATTAGCAGGGCCTTTGTAAACTTCAAGCTGTGTTCCAGTTGCACCCATTCTTGGATCAGGAGGCCATGGTCTCCTTTGTATAGATTACTATAATGCATTGTACCTGGGATTGCCCCTGATGAATATTTGGAAGCTTCAGTTGGTGCAAAATGCAGCAATACAGACAGTTATTTGTGCACCTAGATCAGCACACATTATACCTCTGCTCAAGGCTGCATTAGTTACCAATTTATTCCAAAGTCCAATAAAGGTGGCGGAAACAACCTATAAAGCATGGTCCCAGATTATTTGAGGACCTGTCTTTTCCCAGTGACATCTACCCACCCCATCAGCTACAGCAGAAGAAGCTTGTTTTGGGTTCCATTCTCTACGTAATGTCATCTGGTGGGGCCCGGGAGGAGGCCCCACCAGATGTTGAAGTTCTCCTGGAGTCTGTCTGGCCCTGACCTTGTTAGCCTTCCAGAAAGACCTGAAGAACTGGCTTTGTCATCTGCCTTGGAACCAGAGAAAGGTATGGAGCCCATAAAATTGTGGCATTGTTCTTTAATGGTTGTGTTCCCCTGGTGACTGTACTTGGTATGGCTTTTAATAGTTGAATTGCTTTTAATCTTTGTATGGCTATTTTATTATTACTGGTAGTTTTTATCTGACTAAGTGTTGTATTTACTATTCACGATGAATGTATTATAGCAATAGCACTTAGACTTATATACCGCTTTATAGTGCTTTACAGCTCTCTCTAAGCGGTGATGATTATGATGATTTTAATCATGGTTCATCACTTATATCTTTATGTACACTGAGAGCTTATGTACCAAAAACAAATTCCTTGTGTGTCCAATCACACTTGGCCAATAAAGTATTCTATTCTATTCTATTCTATTCTATTCTATTCTGCTTAGAGTCAAGAATGTGAGATAGATGCAGAGGTGGTATTCAGCAGTTTCTCACCAGGTCTGGAGGACCGGTAGCGGAAATTTTGAGTAGTTCAGAAAACCAGGAAATACCACCTCTGACTGGCCGGACTCCATCTATTCTCTGCCTCCCGAGTTCCAGCTGATCAGCTGGGTTTTCTTTCATTGCCCTGCACAGGAAAACGGAGCTAGAAAGCAGGTTAGTGGGGTGGGGAGGGAATCAGGGATGGGATTCTACCGGTTCGCACTGGTTCTATAGAACCGGTTGTTAACGTCACTGGTAGTTCTAAGTTCTTCTGCCCGCCATTGCTGCCTGCTGACATGCCATTGTGACATGAGACTCTTTGCTACTTTGCCTGCTCACAGGTAAGCCTGCGAGTCACGCTAGCCCTTCCCCCATTGTCCCCGGGGCTCCCCTGGCCTTGCCCAGCCTACCTAGCTGCCCTCCAATGTCCCTGGGCTCGGCTGGCTGGCTTCCCGCCGGCATGGCCTCATCCCACCAGTGCTGCTGGCTGGGGCCTACCTAGCTGCCCTCCAATGTCCCCAGGCTTGGCTGGCTGGCTAAGCCGCCACAGCTCTCCCTACTATGTGGCGACCTTCCGTAAGAAGCACCATTGCCGCAGCACCTCCGCTGCCTCTGCCCACTTCCTTTCATTTTGCTGCCACTGCCCCTGTAGAGGTACCGTACTTTGGGAGGGCCTGGAGGGGTGCTCCATGGCCCCTCTACTGCCACAGCACCTCCGCCGCGTTGCCGCCTCCCTGCTTCCTTTCGTTTTCTGCCGCTGCTTCTACTGGGAGCAAAACCGCTTCCTTTTCATTTCGCTGCCACAGCTGCCAGTCGCGATAGGAGGGGGAGGAGGAGGAGAAGGGTCGCCCAGAGGGATGCTTCCATTGCTGCTGGTGATCATTGTTCAGCCAGTTCTTTTGGGCAACGCTTCTTCTCCTCCCCCCTCCTCCCCCTCTGATGACCGGCAGCTGTGTTGGGACCGGGAGGGTGGACACATGCGGGGAGACGCTCCTCAAGAGCAGGTAAGAGAAGCAGTCCGGAGCCGACACAAGCTTCTCCGTTGTTCTTTCCATCTGGGAGAGCGAGAGCGCCTCTCTCCCAGCAAAGCGAGGAGCCTGAAAATCCCCCTCTGATCGAATGGGTTCCCAGGCACAGAGAGAAGTGCGATTCAACTGAGCTGCTTCTCTTTCGATGAGAGGGGGACTTTCAGGCTTTTTTGAGAGGCGCTCTCGCTCTCCCAGCTGGAAAGAACAATGGAGAAGCTTGTGCCGGCTCCGTTCCGGATGCTTCTCTTACCAGCTATTGCTGGGAAAGCGCCGCTGCTGCTGCTGCTGCAGGGGCGTGTGGAGGTACTTTTTTCCTTTTTCCGCTGCCCGGTGGTGACTTGAGCTGCCTGATCATTCAGTTCATCCCAGACGAGGTGTGTGTGAGAGAGAAGGAGTGGGGGAGAAAGAAAGAAAGAGGGAGAGAAAGAGAGAGAAAGAAAGAGGGAGGGGGAAAGAGAGGGGGAGAGAGAAAGAGAATGAGGGAGAGGAGAGAGGGAAAGAGGGGAGACAGAGAGAAAGAGAAAGAAAGAGAGAAGGAAGAGACAAGAAAGAAAAGAAAAGGAAAGAAAGAAAAAGGAAGAGAGAAAGGAAGTGAAAGGAAGAAAGAGGGGATGAAAGGGACAGAAAGAAAAGAAAGAGAGGGAGAGAGGGAGGGGAGAGAAAGAGAGAAAGAGAAAGAGGGGAGACAGAGAGAGAGAGAAAGAGAGGGGAAAACGGAATCCCACCCCTGGGTGGCTGCCCCACAGTGACAGAGAAGGAAGGAATAATGGGGTGATATAGAAAGTCAGCATACAGGCATCCAATCCTGGCTGCATTAGGAACCTTTTGTTTACAATATCTGTAAATTTGGAATTTTCCCTTCTGTGCTACAAATTCATTTTTGTTAAGAGCACGGGATGTTTGTTACATTTCTGAAATGTTTTTTGTACTCATTCATGGAAGTCGTTAACTTTGATTTGTCAGTCTTGGGTTGGCTGATTATTACCTTTAGGTGAATTCTTGAGGTTAAATAGAGTCTAAGCAAATAATAAAGTTTCTCCATTCACAGTTCCTAATGTCTGGTTTTTGAAGAAAGGATCATTTCTAAAGATGTTATTATTCTTGTAAAGTTTGTTTTGTTTGTGTAAGTTCTCTGCAACAATGCCACATACAGAGACACAAATGAAGAGAAAGAATATCTGGCTATGAGTGTCAGGGGATTAAAAGTATTGAGCCTGAGGCTCCTGTTTTGTCTGCAATCTTGGATTGGGGTTTGAAGGCTGTAAAGTCTCCAGTCTCTTTTACATCTACAAAACTGCAACTGATGTTCTTGGTTCTGATCTGGTTCAATAGCTTATGATCCAATGTAAGAAGGATGTTGAGGAACAAAGTGTGAAAGGGTGCAGAAGTATTCATCCAGAATTGAAGGTTGGGCTCCTGGGGAGAAGGAGCATCTTTGGGACTGAAACTCATGTACTGTAGATACAATAAGAAGCACCAGTTGGGTTTAGGAAGGGTCACCAATCTGAAACGTTAAAGGCTGCATGATTCTGCAGCCCTCAGAGTGGTTTCTTCTTTCTTTCTTTCCTTCCTTCCTGCTATTGCCTTTCTTCTGGGCTGTTCTTATTCTATGATACTGTAGAACTGGGGTTGCTCTGAGCATCCTCTTGTTTCTAAGCTGCCTCGTTTGTTTCTGTTGATTGCATGTATTTTTTTTGAAGACCCTGCACAAAGATTAAAAAGCACAGTCCCTGCCTGCAGACTTATTCTCTGAGAGGCAAAGTACAATAGAACAGGGCCAAACTGGGAGAATCCCACCCCTGGGTGTATGTGTATGTGTGTGTTTCAGGTGGGCTTCCTAGCTTTAGAAGGAGAGAGGGAAGGAGGAAGGGACAGAAAGAGAGAGAGAAAGAGGGAGAGAGGGAGGGGGAGAGAGAAAGAGAGGGGATACAGAAAAAGAAGAAAGAGGAAAGAGAGAGGAGAGAAAGAGAGAAAGAGAGAAGGAAGATACAAGAAAGAAAAGAAAGAGAAAAGGGAAAGAAAGAAAAAGGGATAGAGAAAGGAAGTGAAAGGAAGAAAGGAGGGTGGAAGGAAGGGGCAGAAAGAAGGGGAAAGAAAGAGAGAGAGAAAGAAAGAGAAAGAAAGAAAGAAAGAAAGAAAGCAAATGAGATATATTATGGATGGATAGATAAATACATGGAAGGAGGGAGGCAGGGAGACAGAAAAAAAGGAGAGGAAAGAAGGACAGAAACCCTGGCTTCAGAAGACTGAAGCAGCACAGCAATCTAGGGCTGGCCTGCAAGGGATCTCGGAGGTCATCTAGTCCAACCCCCTGCTCCAGCAGGAGATCCTTACAGAATCAAAGAATAGCAGGGTTAGAAGGGTGTGTGTGTGTGTGTGTGTGTGTGTGTATGGCTGTCAAAACACCAAAAACAGGCCAAGTAGCTCTGTGGAGGTCAGTCGTAAATTAGAACACTTGCTAAGCAATTGGCCACTAAGTGAGGACCTGGTCATTAAGCAAGGACCACTTAAATTTGGGTTGCCAGCCACATGGCCACCTGCCCAGGCTTTGCCTGGGCCTCCCCAGGCCTTGGAAACTGGCAAAAAGCACTTGCTAAGCAATTGGCCACTAAGCGAGACCTGGTCATTAAGCGAGGACCACTTAAATTTGGGTTGCCAGCCACATGGCCTTGCCCACCACAGTCACATGACCATGTAGCCACGCCTACCCTATTACATGACCATGTAGCCATGCCCAGTCAGCAAGCCACTTCCATCCCAGTCACATGACCACCAAGCCACACCCACAAATCAGGCCACACCCATAGAACCAGTTGTTAAGAAATTTGAATCCCATCCCTGGAGGGAATGGGGATTTTACAGTATCCTTCCCCTGGAGTGAAGTGGGAATGGACATTTTGCAGTATTCTTCCCTTGCCATGCCCACCAAGCCATACCACACCCACCACACCACACCACGCCCACAGAACCAGTAGTAATAAAATTTAAATCTCACAACTGGATAGATGGCTATAGAAATTGCATAAATAAATTAAAAAAGAGAAACCAAGCTAAGTTAAAAGGAGATTTAAGACATCCTAACCAAAGGCCTAGATGAAGAGCCAGGTCTTCAGCCCCTTCAAATCCAGCAGGCTGGGGGCATTTGGATCTTGGGAGGAACTCTCATTCCAGAGAATAGGCAGAACTGCTACAGCAAAGGTTTCATTCCAGGATCCATGGTTTATTAATCAGAGGAACCCAGATGTACCAACTCTGCCAGATTAAACCAGCTGGGCAGATATTACGGAAGAGAGGTGGTCCCTCAAATATCCAGGCCCTATGCTATGTAGGGATTATAAGTAACAACTACACCTTGAATTACACCCAAAAAACAACTGGCAACTAGGGCACCTTGCAAAGCAGAATTATTGCATAGGCATACTGAGGCTTGCCCATCTCTTCTTGGCCAGCTGAAGCTTGTTTATGTTTTCTGGGATAAGACAGACCTAGCTTATTTATTATTAATATTATTTTATTATTTTATTAATAAAATAATATTAATATTTATTATTTATGCTTATGCATAAAGAGTGATTTACTAAACATCAATATAGTCTTCTATGTTGTCCCTCCTCCCCCAAGGGCCTTGTGGATTTCTAGGAGCGTGGCAAAGTGCTATTATCTTAGATGTTATACATGCTTCCTTTGTAGTCCTGGCCACTTTGAAGCCTCTTTTTGACCCATGTTCTGCAGAGAAGTCTTTGCGTGCATTTTAAGCTTCTGATAAGACAACTGTCAAACTATTGAGACAACCTTAAATGTGACCCCCATTTTAATTGTCTGATATCAGCCAGCTGATGTTAGACTCTTGATCGAAAGTCAGGAGCTGGAAATTGCAGTTAAAGTCTTTGCTTTTCTGGCATTATTTTTGACTTAGATGGAATGTTAGTAATTTGGAGGGAGCATTACATTTAGGAATGTCACTTCTCCCCTGTGATTTCTTTCAATGTCTTCAAGCAGGAGAGGCAGTTGACTTCACAGTCTTTAGCCTGCTGACATGCTTGACATTTGCCTTGTTCGAATCGCATTGCCACTTTTTCAAACCCCTGCTAATTTTCAGAGTAAATAGGCATTCTTTTACTCAGTCTCTATTCACTTCAAACAACAATTCTCTTGGATTCAATTCAATTGTGAGCAGCCCAGAATCATTTGCTGAGATGGGTGGCTATAGAAATCAAATAAATAAGCAATTAATAAAGTTGGTGAAAAACATATCCTTTTCCCAGTTGAAGACTAAGCCAAACTAAGAGTTGAGTAGGTCTAGATTTTCTTTGTTACTTTATAGTATCTTGCCCTCCTCACTTAGCAACTGGTATTGTCCTGGTTTTCTACTCACATGTGATAGCTCTATATATGTGCAGAGTAATGATGTTAAACATATCACAATAGAGAGTGGAATGAGGAAGCTTTAATGAACAGAGGAAGTGGGCATGTGATGAGACGGGCTTAAAAGTTCTTTTGCATATTGTAATTTTATCCTGCATACGTGATGGTTAAAGATAGAATACTACTGTGTTGGAATCTTGTTTTCTTGACTTTGATTATATGTTTCTTGAATTTGCAAGTCTGCACATACATCCTATGTTGCTCAATTGTTTTTCTGGTTTTGAAAGTTTATGCACATTCTACCTTTTATTCAACTGTGCTTTGGGTTTTTTTTAAGGACATGCCTTCAGGCTGTTCAAATGGTGGAAGTTTCTGCTGTGTTTTGGAATCATTATAAATAGGCAATGGGTAGCAGTGAAAGTAAGCAAAGGGATTCTCAATTACATGCCAAAATTTGCTTTGTTAGCAACTGACTGAAGAGTGCTGTATCAGCTTTCCCACAAAATAACCAGCCTCGTAGACTCTGTTGTAGGTTTGATGGTTTTGAGAAAAAAATGGCTGCCAATACTCTTTCCATAAGATTCATTTCAAGTTGTTTTGCTCTGTCCTCAACTCAAGTGATGGTACATGGCGCTCTATTCATTTGCAGAGAATATAAAACCGTGTTTTATTCTAAATCATAGCATGTTATCACAATATTATTTATCATAATTAATTACATAATTAATATGTTCATAGGTATTACAAAACAAGAAAGAACTTTTTACTTAATATATTGCCTGCCATCCCATAATCCAAAATACTATTTTTAATATTGTAATACAGACATCTATTACAGACGGGGATTTCAAAGAAATCTAGGGGCACGTAACTCTTGCATTTTACTTGGCAGTCTGGAATCTATTTAATTCATATGATACATTGGGAACTCTTCAACCTAATCATATGTCTCTCTATTCTATAAAACATTCTTTCTATTTTTTTTTCTCCATTTTCTGTGAACCCAAACGGGAACCCTTTAGGATTGAACCCAAACTGTAGATTTTCTGTGCCGGAAAGGTGTACAGTATATGAGATTATTCAATCTGATTGTGAAATGTAACATCTGAACGGTCTATGGCAACCTTTCTCAACTGGGGCCACCTCCAAAAGTATAGACGTAAGACTTGACAATTGCTGAGAATTTTAGGAGTTAAAATCCATTCATCGGAAGCAAAAGCCAATCTGCATAGACCTAGGGATAGTGACCATGAGTACACATTTGGCTGGACTTACATGGATTCTTTGGTGGAGTTACAGTTGTACAGTATGGCTACATTTACATTCAAATTTGTCCCCCTCCCAAAAAAAACCCTGAATCTTCCCAAAGATGAACACTTATTGGCTTACTTTTCCTTCTTTTCTGAGCTGTTCTTGAAAACTCGTGTGGAACACAAAACTAAAACAGGAAAAAAAACCTAAAATGTAGAAACAAATTCAGAAACCCATCACGTTAGGCTTCAGTGGCAATCAATAAACCAAAACCAGACAATTTTAAATGGTGATTCAATTCCATAAAACTAATATTTTATCTAGTGACCTTTTATACTGGAGTGATATCACCCACCGTATCAGTGTTACTTCAGGCTTTGCTTGAACAGCTGGCATAGTCTTTAAACCTTAGAGTTTGAAGAGCCTGGAAGAAATCTTACTGAGATTTGACACTAGAATTTAATTTAATTTCTGCAAAACACAAGTACAAGAAAATGCTATATGACTAGAGTAAATTAACTATCCCTAACTTTTGCCAAATTTACAGCTGACATTATTTTCCCTTGACCGTTTATAGATTTCCCCTATTGACACTATTCACACTATTCTGGGCCAACACCCAGAATTTATTAAGAACAAAAACATTGTATTCTATATATTGTATAGTGACATTCATGTATAGTGAAAATCGGTTTCCTTGGTCGGCAACCATTCTTGCCCCAGAAATAATGTTCTATTTTTTTTAAATTTATAAAGAAAAAATATCTAATTCCTTGACTGACATATCTGACCTTGTTTCCTTCTGCTCTGTCCTCCCCTGCAAGAGAGTTGGCCTTGAAGACACATAGCCTCCCTATTTAGATGTTGAGAAATAGTAGAACACTCCTGGGCTTCTTATCATTCAGCTGCTAAGACTGAAGTGAGAAGCCTCCGGTATCATCCTGAAGAGCCAAATCAGCAAGTTTATTTTTACCAGTCATCCAGAGTGACACGTTGAGAAGCAGTTGAAGCGAACAATTCCTCGGCTTCAGTGCATAGTGTCTCTAGCTCTGTTGGATCTTGATTTCTCCTTCTTGCTTATTTCCAGGAAAATGTACCTAGGTTGGTAGTCTTTCAGTGCCATCATATTGGGCTACGAATTATGAATTATATTCAATGTTGCTTACTCCCAAACTAGTAAATATAGGACCATGTCTTAGATTGCAGGGTTATACACATTTAACTGTGAACAAATCTTATTAAAACTAAAAGATATTACTTCTGAGTCATCATGTGCCCTATATACTTTGCTGCCATGTTCTTTAAGATGATATTATCTAGAATTCTTAGAATTTAGCTTTTAGTCTTTGGGACTTTGTTTTAGCAAGCGGAGGATTAGTTGGATTTCCCATTTGAGACTGGAGGAAAAGCACTGAACATGGAATTGAATTCCTGTATCATTGGTTTTTTTTCCTGATGTTGAGAAACTCTAGGTTAGAATGAAATAGAGAGACCTGGTGGAAAGGGACAAAGGCAACTAAAAGGATATGGGGAAAAATAAGAGATAAGCTCTCTCAAGTCTTTATCACATCTTTAAATATAATAACTCTGAAATGTTGACTGAATGCTAACTTCATTCCTTCCTATTGCTTGAAATGGACGGGAAAATCTTTCAAAAATAATTCTTCCAGAAAATTGGCAGAAAGATGCTTGTTTGATGCTATGTAAGTCTGAGCTTTCAAAAATCAAGGAAATCTAATAAAGATAAGGAACTGCTTATACCCCACTGTGATTCTTAGGTATTTTCTTTTCAAAACTCCCTTTAGAAAAAAAAATATGTTGAGACTAGTGCTAGTTTATCAATAAGAGGGAATGGTTACTAACATGTTCCATGACCTTGGGACAAAAGGAAACAAATGGATTTGGTCGCTGCTAGTGAGGTAGACCTTTTTCTGCAGCAAGCCTCTTATTGTATCCTATAGAGATGTAATCTTACCAAAAATATATTCTTTCCATCTCTACTATCCATATAACAAATCCTATTTTAATGCATATTCTTCCATTTGGTGTTTCTTTGAAATACTATCAATTTTTAAAACTTAGGAGAAATGAACCAGGTTTTGCAAGTAGGTGTCCAAAAAACTCTCTTAATGTTCGGGATTGTTTTTAAATTGTTTAAAAATAGGTTTTCGTGATTTACAATGAAAGATTCTGCCGCACTTATAAAGGGGGGAAAAACAGGACTTGGAAAAGTGTTGCTATGCTATGAAAGGTCAACACTGGCACCAGTGTAAGAAACAAAGAAAAAAATGGTGCTAATTATCTGTAGCTATCATCACATGTTTATAAATCCTTCAGATATCAAATATATGTTTCAACACAAACCTTCCACATAAGTTCCAAAGTTGCAGTTTAGAGCTAGCAAAAGTTTATTGCTGTCCACCCTCTTGCTGCCAAATTTTCCCTTCTAGGGCAAACTTTAATGTTTAGATATTTGAGCCCTCACACATTTGTATTTGGACTTTTTAGTGATGCATTTCATTCTCTGATCTTCTGGTTAAAAAAAAAAGAGTCCTCTCTATTAGATTGCTCTAATTTTTAAGTGTTGAATTGGTACAGCATCATGAGTAAGAGATTAAGCTATGGGTCTGTAGTTTAAATCTTATGTCTCCAGTTCAAGTCTGGTTCAAATCTTGTGTCTGCTATGAATTTATCACATGACTGGATGACAAACAGCAAGAGCCTTTAAGCTTGCCAGAACTATTTTGTTTTAGCTGCTAAAATCTCAAATAATTTGCGTAGAAGCAGGCTGAAGGTAGCCATTATTTATTTATTTTAATGGATCATCTCAGGTATATTCAGGGCCCCCAAATTTATTTTGTTCAGTGTAATTGAACGGAACTCACCACAAATTCTATTTCTAGTCATCCCAAGTTAATTTAAGTTGAGGCAAGAGAAGAAGCATTTACAATTTGTTTTTGCTAAAACAATTGGCTGTCCGGAATTTGGTAATCTGCTGCAGATCATCCACACACTGACCCCAAAACTCCCTCTATTGTCTTAAAAATTATTTGATAAATTCTCCTTCTAGTGGATATATTCAGGAAAAAAAGTCAGTCCAACTTTTCTCCTTACACACATGCACGGGTCATGCACACAGACAAATCCAAACCATGCATAATGTTACATCCAGTCATGGCCATTTACCTCTTTTCCCCCTTCTCCTTTTGCAGAGAAATCAAATGCTTTATAATCACTAATGCCTTTGTATTCTATGTATGCATTCCTAGAAGGAATCTCAGTATTTCATACACATGATCATGTCTAGTATGGAATATGTAAGCCACATTGTTTAACAATAGTGTCAGTGCATACTCTGTGGAGTATGCACTGACCTGTTCTACAAATATTGTTTAAGATAATGCATTGGCTATCCAAATTATTTATTCACTAAGGTGTAATATGAATTATATTACATTCCATGGATGGGCAATGCACGGCTCTCCAAATTTTAGTGGAGTCAAACTGCTATCAGTCTCATAGCTAACAATTAGAAATGCTGGGAATTGCATATTGGCATTTAGTGGGAGACTATATACATTATTCCCTTCTACTCTATATTGTTGATGTCAACCACATTCTACTCCACATTGTATGAATGTGAAAAAGAAGATTCCACAAATGGTTGTTCTGCAATATTTGACACTGCTCATAAATATTCATCTGCATAATAAAGATAAAGGTTTCCCCTATCCAGTTGTGTCTGACTCCAGGATGTGGTACTTATCTCCATTTCTTAGCTGAGGGAGTCAGCATTGTCCGAAGATATTTCAATGGTAATGTGACTGGCATGACTATAAGCCGGGGCGCACAGAATGGTGTGATCTTCCCACCGAAGTGATACCTATTATCTACTTGCATTTGCATGCTTTCAAATTGCTAGGTGGGCAGAGAGCTGGGCAAGTAACAAGAGCTCACCCTGTCGTGTGGCCTTTAGATCTTGAATCTGGATATATTTTTGTATGTGTGTGTGTGTCTATCTATCTATCTATCTATCTATCTATCTATCTATCTATCTATCATCTATATCTATCTATCTATCTCTATCTATCTATCTATCTATCTATTTATCTATCTATCTAAAGTGAGCATGGGCATGACACATCCAGGAGTTTGACAGCCCTGATCTAGCATAATTTATAGCCAATTTATGCTAGATCAGGGCTGTCAGACTCCCAGATGCGTTACGCCCTGGCCAAGCCCATGCCTGGTTTAGCGAAGGGGAAAAAGTCCCGATACATCAAGTGACGCTGCCATGATGCTGCGAGTTTGACACCCCTGTGCTGGTCTTATTTAGTTAAAATGACAAACTAAAATAGCAATTAGTGGCAAGAATATGAGTGGAATAGTATCATTTCCTTATCCTGTGTTTTCCTAGCCTGAAGACAGAAAAATATATTTATAGGGAAACTAATGTATTTTCCCCCTGCAGCTTGAGAGGTTACTTTTGATCAGGGAAACAGCTGGGATAATACTTTTGATAAAGAAAATGGATTGTGGGGAAAGGTTTAAGCAATCCTCTTTCAGCATTTTTTTAAATATCTTTAAAAATCTGAATGTTGGCAGATATTAATGCATTTTTGTGCATTATATTTTTAAGGCTGTTTGACTAACTTGCTCGCTTGCAGATATTGTAACCTCAGTATTTGTCAAGTGTTACTATGCATACTGGTGCTACACAGCAAGACTTTAAGTAAGATGCATCTCTTACTCCAATGCAACACTTCAGAAAATTAAAATATTGGGGGGAAAAGACAAGGAACCCCAAAAGAGCAAAGCTGCACAGAGGATCGAGATGCTTGTTGGTACATGAGATGTTGCTACTTTCCGTGAACCTTGAAATTTACTATGACTGGTAACTATGATAAGAGAATGCACATAGCAAGGGTCTTCGAACTTGGCAAGTTTAAAGACTTGTGGACTTCAACTTCCAGAATTCCTGAGCTAACATGATTGGAGGAGGAATTCTGGGAGTTGAAGTCCACAAGTCTTAAAGCTGTCAAGTTTGAAGACCCCTGGCATATAGCAATATAGCAGTTCATTTAGTGACCATTCAAAATTACATTGAAAAAAGTGACTTATGACCATTTTTCACCCTTATGACCGTTGTAGCACCCCCATAGTCACATGATCAAAGTTTGGATTTGGCACTTGGTTCATATTTATAATGATTACAATGTCCTGGGGTCTTGCAATCACCTTTTGCGACCTTCTGACAAGCAAAGTCAACGGGGAAGCCAGACTCACTTAATAACCGTGTTACTAACTTAACAACTGCAGTGATTCACTTAACAGCTATGGCAGGAAAGGTCATAAAATGGGGCAAAATTCACTTAACAACTGTCTCACTTAGCAACAGAAAGTTTGCGTTCAATTGTGGTCACGTCAAGAACTACCTGTATAATCACCTGTGGAAAACATGGTTTGTTGACAAGTTGTGTTCCTTTGATAGAACGATGGTGATATTTAGGGTGCAGAAATGATTGAGATCCAGGGCTTGAAGTAACAAACAAGGATCCCCTTTAAAATATCTCAGCATTTGCCAATGAACATATGAAAATAAAAACTTGGAAGAATGGGCTGATCCCTCGTTGAAATTCTTTGTGCTATTGTGGAACAATTTGCATACAGATGACTGGTGTAGACCTGGAGGGCCAACAGATTATCCCTGTCAATGAAGTGTAGACACAAATCACGCTGCATGTTTTGAAAAACAGTAAATAACCCTTGGTTGATGCCAGCTGGTTATTAATAGGTATCTGTCTAGGAAGCCACAAAAATCTCATTCTCTATATCTTGTTTTACATTTTAAGATCTTCTGAATAATGTAACAGCAGAATAAGGTCGCTGGAGTTGATTTCATTTCCAAAGCTGCTCTCTTCTGAATTCTTTGCAAGACGTAATCTGTTCTTGAACTATTGCATAAAGGAATAGTTGCTCTGCATGTAATCACTTGTTTGGGGCATAGTTTCCTCCATTTAAAAAGCAAATTACCAAAGCAGATCTGTGCCACTGAATTTAAAAATATCTATCTAGTTACATAAATCACTATAAATAATTTCAGTGTGGCCTCTTTCACAAACTGAATGTATTTTAAATCAGATACATTCGGAGGAGCTTTTTATTATTAGGCAAAAAGCTTATATGATAAAGTTCACTGAACTTGATAACTGTTTGGAAATGTTAGTTAATTTCTAGATGTTGCCTGCAATTCTGTATGCACATTTCTTGGCTTCACGTCATTGAATTAAGTAGAATGTACTTCTAAAGTCAAAAGTAACATACTTCATTATATAAGATTGTTCACTCTGAAAGCAATGTTAAATTCATGTATTTGCAGGGGAATAAGAGAGGAGCAGCAAACTCCCCTTTCTGCTTATTATTTTGTTTAAACTTCCTTACTACTGTTAAGGTATTCTAGCAAACAGATGTTACTTAGCCCTCAAGCAGTCAGTGTTTATTTGTGCCTGTGATGAAACAACTGGATTGTCTTTCTAAAAGCTGTTTGAAAAGTGTGAGTGAGCCAAGAAGAAGAAAAGAGAGGAATCCTTCTGTATCGAAACAAGGGGTCATAAATATCAGGTAATCCTCTTGTCAAAATAAGCGGTCTGGTCTGTTGGGCTTCCATTTAACCCTTGCACTTCTGAAAGTGAAGGTTTCCTGCAAACTCCCTGCTACACCCATGTCTTGTACTCATTTTCTCCCTTTACCATTTATCAACAATTTTAGAAAGTGGCTGACTTTTAAACCTGTTATTATGGGATTGAGAGAGGAGGAATTTATTTTTTAAAAAAAAAGACAACCAAGGCTCTTTCGGCTGCTCTGCTTCCCATGTGACTTAGATGGAGAATTGACTCAAAGCACAGTTCCTCCCCCAGCAGTGCAAGGCAGAAGAGAACAGCACTGTCACTTCCAAACAGTCCTGGCATAAATGCAGAGGAATGAGCAAAGAGCTTCAGTACTTTAGAAATCATCTCGAACATCCTGGAAATCATCTCGAAGGTTCCTTACTTGGAATATGTTTCTTGGGAAGCGTCTCCTTTCGATTTCCTTGACAAACAGAAAGTATGGGACGGAAGAAGTGTGAAAAGAATTGAAGTGCCGCTGCTAAGAAGCGCTGGGTTGCTATTTGCACAATGAGTATTATAATGAAACCGAGATCCCGTTCCACCAGCTCTTTAAGAACCTCCGATGCAACCTGGTAATGTGGTTTCCCCCTCCCTTTCCTAATCCTAGCTCTGTATCTACAATTGCTTTGCATTCTGTTGTGTGTGATGTGTTAGTAAATTATGCCTACTGATCTGGAAGATTTGGAGGAATATTGGAAATAATCCTTGCCTTGCTCTATGCAACATGGTTGTGTCTTACACTGACTTACTGTTTTCATGAATGCTTGCTGCTGTTTGAAAAACTTATAGAGATGTAACTTGAACCGAAGGGCAGGAAGATCATTATTTTAAAGGGTGTGTATTTTGCAATCTTGGTTCATACTATGTGCATTTTAATTGATCGAGGGATAACAGATCTTGTGGTTTGTGAGGGGTGAGAATTTACGTTATCTACTCTGCTAATTTAAAAAAACACTTTTTGAAGAGCCCTACGTTAATAGTATTACAAATGCTGGTGTGATATTGTGTTAATTGTACAATTTTGTGCATCTGCGATCAGTATTTCCACTTATTTGGTACTAAAAGAACTAAATTTAGTATCACTTATGACTTAAGCATGTATGCATACATTATTCCATTAGTCCAGAGATCAGATCATGACAAGATAGTCCTCAGGTACATCTCAGCTTTGGCATGAACTGACTAGATGGCCTTTGACAAGTCACCTTTTCCTTATGCGTAGTTTTGTATTTCACTTCGGTTAAATGGGGAATCATTTATCAAATAGGGTCACAAAACCCACGTGAGGAACTTTGAACATTTGGAAATACAACAGTGTCGTTAAGTACAATTTTGTAGTCCTCCTTAAAGTTGCAACCTAAAATATGCAAGATATATAACACAATAAAGCCAGAAGGATCAAACTAGAACTTTTAAATAAATCCATAGAATGATATTGTCAGCTTACTAATCAGATGGCAATTTTTTGTTACGGTTCTGTAAATTATAGGACTTTCTAGGATGTTAATCCAAGAAGGACAAATTCACTCTTACCTATGCCTTGTTTTATTAATATCCTGTTTTATTTCTAGATGCTTTGACATCTTGCCACTTTTACTTATATCTCCCCTCCCCTTATTGTTGTATGCATAGAGACATGAGCAAAGAAACAATTCAAGTACATATATCATGCTATTTCCTATTATTCTGATAAAATGAATGGATCATTATAGGTATTTTAGATTGTCAGTTTCTTCTTTGAATCAGGATTTTTTTCTGTATTTTCCTTAAAGGATTGGCCACAATTTGATATAGCTTAGATAACTTCAGTAATGCTACTAATCCACAATGAATCCATACAGTTTTGTTAAAATAGTTAATAGTAGGTGATATATGCCGTATATAATATTATTAACAAGATGCAGTAAAATGCATTCTATTCAGCTTCACTTTGTACATGTTTCATGCCTCCGGCATGAGTCGCAGTGGATTTAGTTAATCTACGTCAACGGCGCAATATGACACAGTTGGAGTCTTCACAATAAACTGTTGCCAACTCTCCGTTACAAAAGCAGGAAGAAGCATCTTTTGTTTACCTTTGTAGTCATAAGTCTATAACTGTCAGTCCGTATTCAGGCAAAATCCCAACCAATGTCACAGAATTTCAGTTCGTTGCACAGAGAAATATTCTATAGCTTGGATTTTTTTTTGTTGCAATTGTGTGTGTGTGTGTATCCACTTTTATATTATTTCACCAATCTTCATTTTTCCCCAGCAGCCAGATAATATTATATGATTATTTTTTTATTGGTTTACATGGTTATTGACATACTTTCAAAGTGTAAAAGTAATGATAATGATCCCATAGCAGTGCTGGATACAATTTTAAGTGTTCTCTGATGTAGCTGTTGGTGGTCCAAGGCAATTTTGAAGGAAAACATTTGGAAGCCAAAATATTGCTAGCTATCACAGATTATTGTCCCTTGAGCATAATTCTTATCTTTATAGATGTAAATCATGCACATAGCAAGTTAAACATGTTAAACATTCTGTTTGCAAGTTAATAAAATGAAGGCAAAATGCTTTTTTCATAATAGAGCATTCCAATAAAGCATTTATCGGATACTTATAGACATTGTAATATTTCTACTAATACAGAATTTACTAAGAGGCAGGTCCCTCCTACTAGCCACATTCAACAGTAGGTGATGGGCCGATAATCCCACGTGCACGTATTAGCAAATATATGTCCCACACATTTATTTTTATTTATTAGATTTCATCCCACCTTTATTACTTTATAAATATCTAATGACAGAAAACATACTTAATACCCCTTTGTTCACAACAGCACCCTGTGAGGTGAGTTGGGCTGAGAGAGAAAGTGACACCCAGCTGGCTTTCATGCCTAAAGTGGGACTAGAACTTGCTGTCTCCTGATTTCTAGCCTAGTGCCTTCAACACTACAACAAATTAGCTCATATTTATTTTTATTTATTTATTTATTGGATTTCTAAGCCGGCCCATCTCCCCAAGGACTCAGGGCGGCGTACAGTAAAACAATATAATATACAATCAAAAGAAGATCAAATCTCATAGAAATCCAAAATATAATTAAAACATTAAAACAATTCTAAAAATTCCCCATATAGTCCATCTTCAGTCCAGGTCAGTAAGTTGGAATAACCATGTTTTTAGGCCCCGGTGGAAGGAGCGGAGATCAGGGGCCACCCAAATATACATTCCCTATAACATATATTTGCATGTACATTAAGCTTCTCCCAATCTCATCGAATTGTAAAGAAGTTTAACATTTCCTTCCTTATATGCTGCCTTCAACATATACCCCTACTCTCAAAATCATGTTTTTTTCTAATTTACCATTATTTTTCACGATGCAAGTAGCACAAATTACATTGGGGGGAGAAGTGTGCAAGAAGCACTTAACTCATTAGGAATTTCTTTCTAATCAGCTGTGTAGAAGGGCAATTTGGACTGTGGTTGTCCGTATCTTTAATACTCAGTCACTGCATGTTCTGCCTCCATCTTCCTGCTTTCATCTAATCCTTCTGGGGGTAGCACCATCCATTTGTCTATCAGGGTGGCCTTGTTTTATAGGCGGTATTGGCTGTTGCCGCTTTTAATTAGAATTATTGGGATTTCAGTTTAATAATTTTTTAATTTTAAATTTTGTACTTGCCTTTTATTGTTGTAAGCTGCCCTGAGTCCTTTGGGAGATAGGGCGGCATATAAATCTCATGAAATAAATAAATAATAATTATGCCAGTTGGAAAAATCTAGTTAATGCATGTTGAAATGTAAAAACAACAGTACTCTATTAAGGACTCTTCTGCTGTTGGATGTTTAAAAACTATTCATAAAAATGATCTTCTCTATAATCAAAACCAGCATGTCAAGAAGAAATCTAGGTGAGAGGCTTCATCCTAGCATGCTCAATTTATGTAATTGGCACACTACTACATAACTATAATCTAAAATAGCCTTATTCAAAAAGAAGTTAGAAGTCTAGAAATATATTAGCTAGGTGTTTTTTAAGCTTTCCAATCCTTGGCACATTCTGAATTTGAACAACCATTACTTGCACAAAATGTCAGTGGAAGATCCTGTTTAGCCACAAAGGACATGTCCCTGAGACTGACTAAGTCTGAGTCTGATTTATGAAACTCAGTCTTCCTATTGGTTTCCACAAGGACTAAGTGCCAGCATATTTGTACTATTCAGTGCAATGCAACCAGATCTCCGCTGTTCACCCCATCTCAAGGATGCTTTTTGGTTTTTCTCCATTCTTATCTAACTGAAAGTTTTATAGGGTTGTTTTTTTTTATAACCCATGTTAGTAAAGCTTCAGTCTACAACAGTACTGTACACTGAATGCCTTTGCTCCACATTAGGACAGTAAAGTTTATAAAAGAAGAAAAGTCAAAATCAATAGAAAGAAGGGTTTTAAATTACAACATGCTGGCTGTCCTGGGCAGAAACAGGAGGAGCAAAAAGGGTCTCTGGGTGCCAGAGAAAGTATCTGAGATTCTCTAGTGCAAGGGTCTCCAAACTTGGCAAGTTTAAGACTGGTGGACTTCAACTCCCAGAATTCCTGAGCTAACATGACTGGAGGAGGAATTCTGGGAGTTGAAGTCCACAGGTCTTAAAGCTGACAAGTATGAAGGCCCCTGCTCTAGTGTTTAGGGACTGAGAGAGGCAGTTGGGGTTGTTGGGTAAGGAATGGAGGACAATACAGTCATAAATAATCTAAAAGATAGCAGGCAACTTCTTCCATAAACATTTAGTCCAACTGGAGAGAAATCTGAGAAGACCCAAGTTATTTACCTTAATTATAGTAACTCTCTATAAAAGAAGTTGAGAAATTCCTCTTATGCTTTCCAAGATTTTGTATGTAGCCCCTACTAATATTAAAGATACCTTCTGAAATCTTGGCAGCTTTTGTTTTCCTGATCTTGCCCAGCTGTGTGGGTCTTGACAGGGACATCATATCACCATACTAGACCATCATATATCATATCATATATCATATCAAATCATAATATAATATAACATCGTTTTTTTAAAAAAGCCTATTGACTAAATAGAGAGCCAATGTGGTTTGAAAGATGTTTTGTTTGATCTGGTATACTTCTGTGTAAGATGAGTATGAAATATTTAACATTTGAAAAGACCGAATGATTACTTTTTACTTATAGTTAAGTCAGTGGATCTTATAAGCCCTAAATATTGGGGGGTTATTATTTGAATAAATCTTTGTCATTTTCCCCGTCCCACACCAAATTTGAACTACAAATTAATTCATAGTTTCACTTAGAGTTTCTCATAGTTTCATAGTTGCTTTCAGGTTTTCAGGGCTACAGTTTGTGATTCTTTAAATTATTTGTCTTTTCTGCTGTCTGCTACCTGAAAACATTTCAGTATGTAGTTATAAGGAAAAGACAAATTCTGAACATGAGCAGCGGTTATTCATTCATTCCAAAGCTGAATTTGGAATACCCTGAATTCAGTGTTGATGGAGCCATTTGGTTATGAGATTTTATGGAAGGAATAAACGCTACGATGCAGAGCGGATTAGGATAAAAATGAACTAAAAAAACCTTTTACAAGTGCTTTGTAAAAATCATACTAATAAATATCTTTACTGAACAATTGAGGTTAACTCCCAAGTTTGTTTTATTTTATATATTTGTACTTACTAGAATTATTACATAAAGAAACAATCCTTTCTTTCTAGACCTGTTTGATAGACTTGCTGTAGAGTGGTCATGTTATACAACCAGCAGTGTCCTTGGAGATAGGTCAAAACAGGCAGTGTGGCAGATATGGCAAGATCCAGATCCACCAGATCTACCATCGTACCCACTTTGACCTCTGCTATAGATGCCACCGCATATGTCCTGCTTGTAAAAGATCTGACCTCTGTAGCTCTCTTTTAAAAGGTATCCTCTTCCCTATTGTTCGGCCTTTCCCAATTTGGTGTCATCCATATGAATGGCTTCGTCTTCTATAATTCACAGATGAAAAGGATACAACCACAAGTTCATTATATTTGCAGGATACCATTTTGGGGGACTTTGTTCTGTTTTCCAAAACACCATCTGAGCCGTGTGATTCTGAAATAAAAAATGTTAAATAGAGGTTTGCATTAAATTTGGTCTCAGTTCACAGCAGATGGAGCAGGCATTCAAGGTCGCCTGTCTATATTCTTCTACTATATGAAATACATATGGGATTTATTTTATTACTATTTCAATTAATGTAGCTGTTTTCATAGAGAGACATTTTGGAGCAATGATTAAGGCATCAGGATAGAAACCAGGAGACAATGAATTCTAGTCCCACCTTAGGCCAGTTGGATGACCTTGGGCAGTCCCTTTCTCTCAGCCATAGGAAAAAGCAATGATAAACTACTTCCGAGTAAACTTGCCAAGAAACTACTGACAGCTGCCAGAAGTCAATACTGACTCAAAAGTATACAAACAATTGTTTTTCTATACGTATGCATAGAAATAACAAAATTTCTATGCAAATGTATATAAAAACACTTAAATATGAGCCAGATGTGTGCTGCAGCTACCAAAAAAGCCAATGCAGTCCTAGGTTGTATCAATAGAGGGACACTATCAAGGTCACTTGAAGTGTTAGTATCGCTTTATACTGCTTTGCTAAGACCACACTTTGGAATACTGGGTCCAGTTTTGGTTGCCACAATACAGAAAAGATGTTGAGACTCTAGAAAGGATGCAGAGAAGAGCAACAAAGATGATTAAGGGGGTGGAGGATAAGACATATGATAAATGATTGCAGGGACTGAATATGTCTAGTCAAATGAAGACAAGGACTAGGGGTGACAGGATAGCAGTCTTTCAATATTGAGTGGCTGTCACAGAGAAGAGGGGCAAACCTATTATCCAAAGAACTGAGGGCAAGGCAAGAAGTAGCAGATGGAAACTTATCCCAGAGAGACACAACCTAGAACTAAGGAGAAATTTCCTGACAGTGAAAACAGTTGATCAGTGGAATTGCTTACATCCAGAAGTTGTGAGCGCTCCATTACTGGAGATTTTTAAGAAGAGGTTGGGCAGCCATTTGTCCAGAATGGTGTAGGGACTCCTGCTTGTGGTTCTTTCCAACTCTGTTAATCTATACCCTATTCTGTATTTCCTAAAAGTCTAATGTTCCTTTTTTGAAAAAAAAATTATGAAATAAATATTTTGCAAAGTAATAACAATTCAAATTGTAAAAAGTAAAAAAGTGATAATAGAAATAAATAAAACAAAAAAATAGAAACAGAAAAAAGATATTAAGTGGATTCCAATCTTTTTTATTGCCTTTATAAAATACACATATTTTATCCCTCTAAGGTTACATCAGAACATCCCTTCTTTCCTTACTTATCCTTAGTAGCCATCAAACCCATAAATCACAAGTTCAATTTTCCCCATTTTCAGCAGAAGGTCTTATAAAGAGTTTCCAGTCACCAACAAATGTCATTATTGTCTTTTGTCCTTGTCTTTCAAATCAGTTTTGCGATTGCTGCAAATTCTGTCATCTACACCAACCATTCCTCCATTGATTGGCATTTAGTCTTCTCTTTTTTAGTTTTTCTTGCATGGTCAATAAGAATAGGAACAAAATGCTTTCAGCTTGTTTTTTGAAGCAAAGATAGAAAATTCACACTTCTTGCCAAAAAAAATACCTGCATTAGGAAAATATTTGCAATATTGCAAACAACAAATATCTACTTCAATAAATGTACACATGCACACTCGTTCAATAGACTATCCTTTAAATATAAACTATTGTGGGAAGAGTCCACAATAACATTCAACTTTGGAACTTGATTCTATGGGGTTGCAGGTTGGGAAGCAGTACTGAAAGAACAAGACTCTAGATTCCAAGGTCACCTTTTAAACTCTACAAAGCTCTTAGCCCACTCCCTGGTAACTTCAGGTGCCAGGAAAAGTAATGGACTTCCTGTCTCAACTTACGATCCCTATGCAGAGGCGATACTGGTGTATTGCCTCATTCAGATAAACTTAAGTCTTAGCTTCTCATTGATATAAACCCCATTTAAATTAAAGCTGTTTTTTCTAAAATTAGAGCCTCGGGAATTATTTCTATTTAGTCATTATAATGTAACTCACATTTACTTATGGCTGCCATTTAAAGCCAGACTCTCTGTTCTGGTTTACTCAGGACTAGTGAATCAGTGGACTTCAGTTCAAGAGTGCATGGATTGCAGCTTTTGACATTTTTACTTGGAAGAAGATTCATGGAATATAATACTGAACAATCAAGTCTATTTTCTGGAAATTGCTTTTTATGGTACTGGAAAATGGACTAAAAGTTTGTTTAGAAGTTTGGGAGTACTATTAAATTCAAATCCAAATACATCTGAGTAGAATTGTGCTCTGTCTACATTACATACTTATTCTGGGAATGATTTTGTGTTAGGCCAAGTTTGGCAATTGCACAGCCAGGATATTTTTGGATGTTATCAAAAATGCAAATTGATAGTCAAAGATAATGTATTATTGTGTTAACTCTTGCATTTGATTGCCAAAGTTGGAGGAAAAATTCCTGTACCTTGATCAGCCAAGTACTGTGTAGCAGTATATTACATTGTAGTACAGAATTCCCGCTAATGATCAATGCTGATCCAAAAGTGATGGGAGTTTCCCGATTCTCCCATGTTACCCCCCTCCTGCGCTGCCTGCATTGGTTGCCGGTTGCACTCCGGGTGAGATTCAAGGTTTTAGTTTTAACATACAAAGTCCTTCATGACATGGGTCCTCAATATTTAAGGGAGCGACTCCTGCCGACATCGAATGCCAACCGCCCTGTGCGAGCACACAGGCAAGGACTCCTTGGGGTCCTGTCGGCGGGCCAATGCCAGTTGGCGGTCCCCGACGACGAGCCTATTCTGTCGCAGCCCCTGACCTCTGGAACCAACTCCCCCTCGGGCTCCGCTTGGCCCCTGACCTCCGCACCTTCCGCCGTGATTTGAAGACCTGGTTGTTTGACCAATCCGGGCTGTGACTCTTCCTCGGGGGGTGGTTTTATATTTTTAAGTATTGTAAATTTGTTTGTTTGGGCTTGTGAACCTGGTTTAATCTTTTTTAATTATTTATTGTTGTTGTTTTTAGCTGTGAGCCGTCCCGAGTCTTTGGAGATGGGGCATACAAGTCCCAAAAATAAATAAATAAATAAAAGTCAGTTGGACTTATCCAAGGGATCAATAAATAGCAGGGGATCAGAAGGAGGCCTGGAGGTCAAAAGGTGGTCAATAAATGATGGAAGGTTGACTGGGAGCTCCACACTAGTTACTAGTTACTGAAGGAGAAATGGCTAATGGTGAGACATTATTACCCAGGATTGGATAGTCAGCTGCCAGCATGAGCAGGTTATTATTGTTGGTTGCATAGTCCAGTGGTTCTTAACCTGGGCGATATTGCCCCCCAAGGGGTGATTTTGTTTTTCAGGGGGGCGATGGAATGAAAAGGGGCGATGTGGGGACAAAGGAATGGAAGGGGGGGCGATATGGGGACGATGGAGCGAGATATATTGGGAGAGAGAGAGAGAACTATGTTGGTAGATAGGTAGGTAGGTAGACAAAAAGACAGACAGGTAGGTAGATAGGCAGGAAGGCAGGCAGGCAAACAGACCTTTTGGATGGATGGACAGGCGCCGGTTCAGGTGCAGTACAAGTCAATGGGGTGAGCCTGCAGGGCCGGCGCCTCAAATGCCCCCCTGCCGCCTCTTAGCATCCCCAAGGGGGTTGGCAGAGGGGTGCTAAGAGGCGACAGGGGGGGTGTTCGAGGTGCTGGCCGGCCCTGCAGGTTCACCCATTGACTAGCACTGCTCCAGAGCTGGCGCCTCCAATGCGGAAGCAGTGGCACGATACGTGCCGCCACGGCCGCGTTCGACATACTGCCCCCCTGCCGCCTCTTAACGCCCCTCTGCTGGCCCCCTTGGGGATGCTAAGAGGTGGCAGGGGGGCGGTTATCTTGGGGAGACAACTTCCTCAATGGCTCAAGGGGGCGATTATTTCAAAAAGGTTAAGAACCACTGGCATAGTCAACCAGATGTTCATTGTATATGACATTTTTATCCATCTCTTGAGTCCTTCTCAAGGACCTGAGATAGGTGGATATTGTTGTTTGGTGGTTTTAGAAGTATTGTCACAGGATGCAAGCTATTTCAAGTAAAGCTGCCTTTTGCAGTTGACTGATGGTGATCTTGTCAATGCCAGTAGTGTTCAAGTGGTAGTCCCAAAGTTTTGGGATTGCATCCACAGCACTGATTACTATTGGTACTATCTTTGCTTTCCTTTGCCACAATCATGCTATTTCTATTTGCAAATCTTTATATTTTGTGATTTTTACCAGTTCTTCCTCTTCTTGTTCTTCTCTCTTCCATATTCACTATCAGTCTTTTTTGTCTTTCTTATTAACAATTGTTAAGTCTGGGATGTATAAAAAAGCAACAAAAAAAATTAGTATGTTTTTTTTAAAAAAACTACCATATTTACAAACTATTCTAATGTAGAACATTTGTGCTGTTAATTACAGCATTGCAGAGAATTAGCTTAAAGGACTGTAGTTTTCCTATGGCCCAAGTTGCTTTTCTATTTCCAATGTGTGTGAGGAATGTGTCAGCAGTTTTTTGTAATGGGATAAAAATAACCTTTACTGATAAATAAATTTAAGTGCTTACAGTTGATTTGAGTGGCATGGATCTAGGAGTACTTTTATGGTAAAGTCCATATTTAGTATGAAGAAATACATAACACATACCAAAAAATAGAATATAGTTGCTCATGTGTTGTTTGAAAGTAGTTGCACATTTAATAACAGGATTTCTTAATTACAGAATTTCAGCTTTCATTCCTAAATTATGGTATTAATATATCTGGCCACAAATTTCTGAAATTCTGCAACAAATGTGTGATAAAAAAAATGAAGTGAATAGTTTCTGCAATTTATTGAAGCAGAAATTCTCTAGCAATCTTGGGAAACATGGTATATTCCCTTTAATGGAATTATGGGACTCCTGAGAGGCTACAGATGATCAAAGAGATGTTTGTATGGGGAAAATGAGACCTTCACATGAGCTGTTGTCTAAGCTAGGTCAAGGATGTCCTGTTTCACCCATGACTACTTCTCTGTTTTCCCTCTTTCCTTTGAAATAAATTATGAAACAAATGTATTTTATCAAAATAAATATTAGAGGCAAAAAATAATGCTGGATATTTTCTCTGCATGACCTTAGTTGACAAAAGCACTTTCTACAATATTTGAAACTTAGCAATTCTGAAAGCACAAAAAAAGCTGCTTGAAATAGGTTTGATTAAAATGGCAAACTATTAGGGAAAAAAAACCTTGTGAACTTGTTTGTTTTGTTGCTAAGCAAGACAATTGTTAAGTGAATTTTGTCCCATTTTATGACTTTTTTGCAACAGTTGTTAAGTGAATCATTGCAGTTGGTCAGTGAATCTAGCCTCCCCAATTGACTTTGCTTGTTGGAAGCCAGTTGGGAAGGTTACAAATGGGGATCACATGACCCCAGGACAGTGTAACTGTCATAAATAAGTTGCCAAATTGCCAAGTTGCCAATGAAATTTAATCACAGGACCACGGGGATGCAGCAATGGCCGTAAGTGTGAAAACTGGTCATAAGTCACATTTTTAGTGCTGTTGTGACTTCAGTCACTAAACAAATGGTTGTAAGTCAAGGACTACCTGTACAATCCAAGGGTTCGTAGAATGGCAACCTTATGTCATTTTTATGTTTGCGTCAGTTGTGTTCAACTTCTAATTTGATAGGAAGATGGTTAAAATCGAGCATTTTTAGACTTTCAAATTTCTTTGTTTTAGTAAAATTTTATATTTTTATCTTAGGTTTGTTGGTAATAATTTTCAGTCAGCATAGCAGGGATGTGGACTAGACGGTCACTAGTGGTCATTGGTAGTACTGGTCAAATGCTAATGGTTCCTTCACAGCTAAAAGCCATAAGGATAATTGCTGTGAAACCTGTCCTTTCTACTTTCATTCTACTATCCTGCTCTAGCTTTCTTAACAATCCCAATTCTCCTCTCAACTGTGGCATACAAAGAGTTCTAATTTTTGCACTTCTTTGGGTTGAGACCAAACAGATCATGTATATTAGGGCTGTCAAACTCTAAGCCCATGGGCCAGATGCATTACGTGCTGGCCACGCCCACACCCAGTTTGGTGAAGGGGGAAAAAGTCCTGATACATCAGGTAATGCTGCTGTGACGACGTAAGTTTGACACCCTGATCTATCCTCCCTCTAAGTTCTCCAATATACCAATACAGATAACCCTTGACTTACAACCATTCCTTTAGTACCTGTTCAAAGTTAACAACAGCACTGAAAAAAGTGTTTTTTCACACTTACAACTGCATCATCATCAAGGTCACATGATCAAAATTCAGATGCTTGGCAACTGACATGTATTTATGACTGTTGTAGTGTCCCAGGTCATGTGATCACCTTTTGCGACCTTCAAGCAAAGTCACGGGGAAGCCAGATTGTCTTAACAACCATATTACTAATTGAACAACTGCACTGGTATACTGGACCAAAAATCACCAATTGTCTTGCTTAGCAACAAAAATTTTGAGGGTGAGTTGTGGTTGTAAGTTGAGGACTACTTGCACTGCATCAAAGCCAACTTTAACATGTAAAATGGTAAATAGAGGACCCTCACTGAGTGAATTGAATTAGTAGGTAGAAGAATGTTTTATTTCATATTAAGTGTTGAAGTTCATTGAAAATACCCAGTGGAGGTTTTGCAGAAAATCTATTTCTGGTGGAAGAAAACTTGATGCTGTAAACTAGTACATTTCATATCACAACAAGCCCACCATGACAGAAGTTGTGGTATGACATATCTTGACAATACCCATTAGGGAAAATCTGTCCTAGAAACTGAGGAATTTCTGTAGATTTTTGAATCCTGGGTCCTATTTGATGGAACTGAAGAGGTTGCCTGTGAAAGTATAACATTTTAAAAAAAAATGTTATTGTTTTAGGAGGGAATGTAGCAAAATGTAAAAGAGTGTTTTATGTGGTGACCAAATTTCAAACAGATAGATTGAAAATATTTTTACAAAAAGAAGGGTTATTTACAAGGATAATGACACTATTTTCTGAAATGGTGTAGCTGATTGATGGGGAAGGAGATGGATGTATATTAATTGGCTTATATTTCTTTCCATAACATAAATGAGTTGCTAGATCAAGTCAGCCAGCTGATGAAAATACTAAGAAAATGTACACGATCAGAGGCTGGGTAACATAAGGTTGAACTAAATATGTAGCAAATGGTGAACTAAAATTTCTTTCTTTGCACATATAATCTTTCTGTTGCCAAAATGCTGATTGGGACTGGCCAATAGTGGCCTTATGCCTTGGGTCACTTTGACACTTGGATTTGAGTGTGTAATATTATATTTTCCTTCCCATCCTCCAGAGCTTTATTTATGTATGCGGTCAGACAGTGTGTTTTCCAGCATTTTTAGAAACTTCCTGAAACAGATCAGGAGTGTGGCTGTATGGGGTCACAGAATTTAAACACAACATATTCAGGCCTCTCTGTCCCATCCATGGGATATTGATCCCAATTCCCCCATTCCATTTGGGACCTGGTCTTATGCCAAATCTAATACATTCTCTTGAAAAACAATTCAGTCAGGCTAGTTGCTTTTAGAAAATAACATTTTGAAATTGGGAACCAGCAACCTTTTAGTGCCTTTTGAACTTGGGGACTCCAACATTTCTCTTTCATTTGGGAATTTTGCTGGCTCTCAGGACTATTTCTAGTGAAGCTGGCTGGGTGCTAAACTTTGCTGATCTTGTTGAACTCAGTTCGGGACAAGGTTTTGTTCTGAGAATAGGGAATGTTTTTGAGTCTGTTCAGGCAATGCAGAGATTACTCTTCTCAAGGCTACTTTCTAAGGTTTCACAGAAAAGGGAGGATTAGGAAACCATAACATTTTCAATACCAGCTCTGTTAAATGATATTTATTTTTTTAGAATTGTGTGGGAAAAAATTGAGGAAACTGTACTGATTACATTTCACCAAGAAGTTAACAGTAGTTCGATAATTAATAAGAAAGTTAAGGCATCATTTCCTTCCATTTGCATATCTGGAACATAGTGGCAGGGCTGTGCAGGGTTTTGGATTAAAGACATTAGGAGTTCATGGAGAGGGCCACTCATGTCATTTCTGTTGACAAATGGTTAAAATAGCTACACATTTAAACCATGTCAACAGCATATAAAGAAAATTTATATAAGATGTTTTATAGATGGCATTTTTACCACAGACTGGCAAAGATGTTTAAAGATAAATGTTGGAAATGCCACCAGATACCCGGAACATATTACCACATGTGATGGACATGTACTGAAGCTAAGAGATATTGGACAAAAATACACACGTGGTTGGAAAAGATGATAAAACAACATATAGACCTAAAACCTGAAATATTTTTGTTAGGGATGATATCTGAAAGTTATTTAGTTTAGTTTATTTGAACTTATTTGGACTTACAAGCCGCTCTCTCTCCCAAAGGACTCAGGGCAGCGAATATAAGACAGAAAGTACAAAAGTTAAAAGAAATTTAAAAGATATTAAATTATGCCAAATAAACAATCAAATTAAAAACCCCGATCCCCTGTCAGTCCAGGCTGGATTGCAAAAATAACCATGTTTTGAGGTCACGGCGGAAGGAGTGGAGATCAGAGGCAAATTCAAGGGGTAGTTGATTCCAGAGGGTGGGCCCCAGAGAAGGTCTACCCCTAGGGGCCGCCAGCCTACACTGTTTAGCTGATGGTATCTCCAGGAGGCCCTGTCTGTGGGAGCGCATAGGGCAATTGGTGTTTGTCAATGGAAGGAGACGTTCTTGGCAAGTACCCTGGACCCAAGCCATACAGGGCTTTATAAGTTGTTATCAAAACCTTAAATCTCACATGAACGGACAACCAATGCAGGAGTCAGGAGGGTGTAATATGGGAGAATCGGGACGTAAAGTAAAGAAAAGACATATTTAATTATTCATGTATTAACTACAGCTAGAATAGTATTTGCTCAAAACTGGAAAAGTGAAAAAATTCCGATAGAAGAGAATGTGATTAGGAAAATATTAGAATGTGCAGAAATGAATAGGTTAACACTGGTAATTAAAGGAAAAGAACAAACTGAATATTATATGATATGGGAGTCATTTTTATCAATGGTTGGAAAAGAAAAATGGAAATTAAATATATGAACATAGGAGATACATATATAGAGCATATATAAATATATTTATAGAGGGGAAGGAGTTAAGAAGGGGATGGTTACAATGATAAGATATGTATACTAGTTCAAAGTAAGAATGTAATGTAATTGTTGTTATTATGGTAAGGAAATTGTATTAACCCCAAATAATATACACAAGATATTTGTACCCAGACGACACACTGTACAAAGAAAAGATGGAATGTTTGTTAAATAAAATAAAAAAGTTTATTATAAAAAATAGCTATGCATTTAAATGACTGTCCTTCACAATTGTGGCATAAATCTAGGAAAAGATGCATTTGTGTCAAGGAGTTGCCAGCAGTATTCCTTGTACACCAACCTAGTCTCCAAGTGCAGTGAAGTGCTGCACTGCTCTTGTGTGGTGTTTGGGGGAAACTTTCCAAGCTTAGCCAATACAAATATTTAAGCTTTCCAGTCCAATGCTTAATCTCTTGTGTGCACTTAACTGTCTTTAGCTCAGGTTTTAATCTCTGTTGCTGACAACACAACTTCTGTATCTGAGAAAATGGAAATGGTGTTGGTGGGGAATCCTACCCTTAGTTACAAGTTTTTTTTAGCTTGAAGGAAATATTTTGGTCTTCTTTGGAAACAAAAGTTGATGAATAAATAGGAAATGATGCAGTGAAAATTTTATCCATCTGAAATTCAAAGACAAATATTTTTTTTCTTAACTGAAGTAAAGCTATAAACAGAACACTATCTTGTGTTGTTACATTGATGACAAGGGACATTCTGGATATTTTGGTGTGCTTTGATCTGAGGGCTTCACAATTGGCACTGACATCATTTTTTCTTCCTGGAAACAATAGGAGCCTTTGATTTAGAAAAAAAACAAAAGAACAGCACTGATATTAATATTTTATTCTCTGTCATTCTCTCATCAAAATCAAAAGTCTAGTTAAAGATGGATTGTTTGATTCTGGTCTTGTCAATAATTTTTGTTTCTTGGTCCATTAAAAAAGTAGTGGCAGTTATAATTTAAGATGATGGTTGTGCAGAGGGTGCGCAGCTTGGGTGTCCTCCTGGATGCACGGCTCAGCTTAGAGGAGCAGGTGGGAACCGTGGCCAGGGGGGGCGTTTGCTCAGGTTCGCCTGGTGCACCAGCTGCACCCCTATCTGGACCAAGATGCCTTACGTACGGTTACTCATGCACTCGTTACCTCCCGTGTGGACTACTGCAATGCTCTCTACATGGGGCTGCCCTTGAGGACTACTTGGAGGCTTCAGCTGGTGCAGAATGCGGCTGCACGGGTTGTGATGGGAGTATCCCGATACTCCCATATTACACCCTCCTCGGTGAACTGCATTGGTTACCGGTTGCCCTCCGGGTGAGATTCAAGGTGCTGGTAATTGCCTATAAAGCTCTACATGGCTTAGGTCTGTGATATTTGTGGGACTTTCTACTGCCGGCAGTGATTTCCCAGTGCCGGTCTGGCTCCCAGACAGGGCCTCCTTAGGGTGCCTTCAGCCAGACAGTGTTGGCCGGTGGGCCCCCGGGGGAGAGCCTTCTCTGTGGGAGTGCCCACCCTGTGGAACCAGCTGCCCTCCCAGCTGCAGTTGGCCCCTGACCTTCGATCCTTCTGTCGCGACCTGAAGACATGGCTCTTCCAACAGGCCAACCTGACTGAGGGGGTGGTTTATTGGCTTTTACTGGTTTTATTGTTTGTTGTGGGTTTTATTGTTGGGATTTAATATTTTTAATAATTTTAATTTTTGTATTCTATGTCTTCTTATAGTTGTGAGCTGCCCTGAGTCCTTCAGGAGATAGGGCGGCATATAAATCTCATGATTGATGGATGGATAGATAGATAGATAGATAGATAGATAGATAGATAGATAGATAGATGGATAGATAAAATAAAATAAAATAAAATAAAATAAAATAAAATAAAATAAAATAAAATACAGCATGCAAAATCAGGACCAGGAGGCATGGGGATTAGGGTAAACTTCAACAGCCCAGCCATTGCATCTGTCCCTTTCGCTTTTTAGTATCCTGGTTGATATTTTGAGATACCCTGTGTTGTTATAGGAGTTTTTAATGTTCATGAATATATCAGGCTTTCTGTAAACCTAATTTTTGTAAGTTATACAACTGCCAAACAGTTTTGATGTCACAATGTTTGCTTCATTATGGCCGAAGAACTCTTGCTCAGTTTTTAAAAGCAATTATTGAAGTCAGGACCAGAGTCTTTTCTGAATATTCTCATGCAGAAATAGCAAGCTGCATGATGACTGGGGCCTTCTCAGTGATGGCACCAGGACTCTAAAATTCTACTCTAGGTATGTTTTGCTTTTTGTCTGACTTCACTGGGAGAGTGGGTTCTGAAGGATGAAATGATTAAACTGAGATTTTGTGAGGTTTTTTGCAGCCGTTATGTGGAAATAATTAGAGAATCGGAGAGTCCCCACAAAATATAATCTGCATTATGGAGCTGCAACAGATGCTTCAATCACATCCATTTTCTGGGTGATTCTCATTAAAGTACTGCACAGCTGTATTTATTTACTTATTAAATTTATATGCTGCCCATCTGTTCAAAGCAGCTGTAGCTACAATACTAATTTCGTAGCTGTATTATAGTATTGATTAGGTGTCTTTACTTTTGCTTTTCTTTTGTTCCTTTGGTCTTGTCCCTTAAGTCTCTCTCACTTTGTTCTCTTACCTTTGTTCCTGCTTTCTTTAAGGAAATAGCCAAGGAACACTTTCCTTGCTTTAGTGCAAGGCTGTCAAATTCCCGGCTCATGGGCTGGATGTCACGTGCTGGCCACACCCACTCCCGGTTTAGCAGAGGGGGGGAAAGTCCCAATACGTCATACGATGCCACCGTGACGGCATGAGTTTGATGACCTGCTTTAGTGGGAGGTAAACAAGGGTTCCGAAAATGAACATTCTAATTGTCCATTTATCTAGTTCTTGGTACGGTCTCACTTATCATATTTGAAAGCTGAACTGAAATAGGTATGGATAAATCTTCTTAGGTAGTGTATCTGCCAGATGTCTTAGAAAGTTAACCTTGAAAGGGAAGACAGGTAAGGAAAATTGTTTAAATTCTTGTTTTAAAATAGATTCTGTTAAGCTTGTCTTCCATTCAACGAAGCCATGGAATAGCTTGCAGGTAGTCCTCGGCTTACAACAGTTCATTTAGTGACTGTTCAAAGTTACAATGGCACTGAAATATATGACCTATTGCCGTTTTTCTCAGTTACAACTTCTGCAGCATCCCCGTTTTTGCAGCATTTTACGTTTTTAGATGTTTTAGGTTTTAGTGTTTTTGTGGGTTTTAGATATTGTTTGGCTTGGGTTTAATAATTTTTTAAATAATTTTAAATTTTGTATTGCGCGTTTTTATGATGTGAGCCACCCTGAGTCCTTCGGGAGATAGGGCGGCATATAAGTCCAATAAATAAATAAATAAATAAATAAATAAATAAATAAATAATCATGTGATCAAAATTAAGATGTTTGACAACTGACTCATATTTATGGACCGGTGCTGGGTCCCAAGATCATGTGATCCCCTTTTGCAGCCTTCTCACAAGCAAAGTCAATGGGGAAGCCAGATTCAGTTAACAACTGGGTTACTAACTTATCAACTGAAGTGGTTCACTTAACAGCTGTGGCAAGAGAAGTCGTAAAATGGGGCAAAACTCACTTAACAAATGTCTCACTTAACAACAGAAATGTTGGCCTCAATCATGGTCATAAGTCAGGGATTACCAGTATTTACAATGTTCCAGGGGTGGGATGCGACCGGTGTAACTACTGGTTCGGTGATTTACGTTGTGCGCTGCGTGTGTGTGTAAAACATCATCAGCTTGCTGCCTGGACAGCTGAGCAGCTCTGCGCGCGGGTGCACAATGTTAGATAAAGCACTTTTTTCCTGCTTTTTCAACCGCAGCTGTGCTGTGCAAAGCAGCTGAGGTTGAAAAAGCAGGAAATAAAGGCCAGGTAAGAGCCCGGATGGGCGGGTGGGCCAAAACAGCAGCAGACATAGAACCGGTTCTGTGTCTGCTGCTCTTCAGAGCTACCAGTTCTACAGAGCCAGACAGAACTGGTAGAATCCTACCCCTGCAATGTTCCCAGCGTAATAAAGCTTGGTTTGGTTCAACTTTTCTAGCAAGCTACATATATTTTGGTTTAATATGTTGTGTAATTTGTAAATCATGGTTTCTGGTTTAGTATATTGTGTGAAGCCTGCAAATTCTTTTTTTTTCCTATTTAGCAAACCATAATTTAGAATGTTGTGTAATTTACCTCTCAATACATACTTGAATGAAGGTCTGTTAGTCTATGTATGTCTGATTGCCAGCTTTAAGTTGGTATCTGACTGGTTATCTTAGGTACAGAATCCAAGAATAGATGGGCCTTTGTCTTTATACAAACTTTTGTAATTATTTACTTGGTAGTATGATTCTCCATATCATTTTGTAAAAAGGATGTAGTGGTGATGTTGCTTTCCAGGATGTAACTCCTAGTTATGATGATGTCAGTGTAATATAATAGCTATGCTGTATATTCTTTATTTTCATAACATTTCCCAGGTTATACGGGTTATGATTCACATTTAATACTTTGGGTTTTATCTGATGTAGAATTTTTTTTAATGGCTTATGTTTGAACAGGAGTCCTAATTCAAGACTCCAAGCATTTTCTTTGTGTGCAGATTCCCAACTTCACTTCCCTGCATTGCCAACAAAGGTTCGAGCAACACTTGGTGGAAAAGACTCCTGTTTGATCTGTTGGTGATCTACAGCAATGCAGAAAGTCAGAACTGAGTTTATTTATCTGGCAAAAGCAACATTTCAGCTGAATGCGAGAGCTGAAAATTGCATCTTGGATAGCTTCCATGTCTTTAAACACATACACACACACTCACACACACACGTAAATATATATGTTGTATGTATGTATATATGTGTGGAGAGAGAGGGAGGGGGACAGGGAGGGAGAGAGGGAGAGGGGGGGAGGGAGAAGGAGAGAGAGAGAGAGTTCTTGAAGCTTAGAATGTGTCATTCGAAGACTGAGGAAACCGGTCTCAAGGAGTGGGGTAGAGGTTGCTTGAGCTCAATTTTGTTGCTTGAGCTTAAAACGCAGACGGGAGCCACTTCCCCAGCTGAAGCAATCTCGACAACCTTAATGAGGAGTTTAATTTCCAGCCAAACTCCACACAGAACAGAAAAATTATCCATTCCATTATCCATTCAACTTCCCCCTCCCATGCCTACTCTGTCACTGAATTAATTTCAAAGATACTCAAAACGTTTGCTGTAGAGAATCCTGGGAGGGAAACTTAGCCAAATAACTGCGACAGGCAATGTTTGAATAAAGAAGAGCCATTTATTATGATTCAGGCCACTCACCCCCTGAGAGACTTCTTTGGGATCAACATTATATTTCATGATGTTGAAGAAATCACTGCTAATAAAACTGGCATGGAGATTTATAATAATTATTTAATTCACAGTCTGGAAACTTTGCACTGTTTGAACCACTCTCAAGTACTTAATTTATAGGCACACACATACCTCACACAACTGCTGCCTTGGATTTTTGTTTCCTTTTGGCTCATTATAAGGCAGGCTCTGTTCTACTTTTTCCTGAGGCAAACAGCCAGAATCCATTGTATTGCAACTCTATAATACAGTACATTTTCTCATGTATTACAAAGCTCTGATTCCTAATTTGGGGATTACTGTACTCTCAGTAAAGTTCATTTTATTATGGTTCTTAGTGTTACATTTTATTATGGTTCTTAGCTGTATGTCTTATTGCTGATGTTTGTTGTATGCTTCCTATGATGAGAAATGAAAAAAGTAAATATTAAGACAGGAAGAAACATGCCATTGATTCTGGCTCTAATAAGCAGTGAGGAGATGTTAACTTAGCATCTAAAACAAGCAAGTTTATTCTAAGCAAAATACAATCCAAAAGTGGAAATTTTCTGGATGTTCCTCATTTGCTATACAGAAGTAATGTCTCCCTTGGGTCGACCCAAAGGTGCTTTTTCAAGAGGCAACTGGACTTTCTTGTTTTTCTTTGAAGACATTTTGCTTCTCACCCAAGAAGCTTCTTTAGCTCTGACTGGATGGTGAGGAATAGAAGGATTTATATTGCTTGCAGGCAGCTAGTCATTTGCATCCTTTTAGAGATTTGCTGAGGCCACTTTTTTTAAAAATTACATTTATATGCCGCCCTTCTCCGAAGACTCAGGGTGGCTTACAATTTTTGGGATACAACCCAATGCGCTCAGCAATAGCCTTCATTCCATTGTATATGCCTGCTTATTACTAAGCGGCATTTTTACAAAGTCAGCTTATTGCCCCAACAATCTTGGGTCGTCAATTTACCTACCCCGAGAGGATGGAAGGCTGAGTCAACCTTGAGCCTGGTGGGATTCGAGCCTGCACTAATTGCAGGCAGCTGGAATTAAGTGCTAAGCATTTAACAGCCTGCACCACCAAGGCCCTTGGAGGTTTGTCTGTGCTTTCCAGGTCACCTGCGTAGCGCAAGTGAGTGTGGAGCTTTCTTGGAACTCCTGAAAGGACTGTGTTATGGAGCTGTGCTTTCTACAGGATGTTTTCTGTCCTGTGTCCCTTCACTGTTGAACACAGGTGCAGGAGATGAGTTTGTGCTGGCTGCATTTCAAAATGAAGTGCAAATGGTTCCTGTAGTCTGCAATTTTTCCTTAAATCCATTCATACTGCCATATCATTCGAAGGATGTTCATCCCAAAGTGCTAGCTAAATATCTATGGAAAGTCTCAGTCATCCAGGTCATGTTTTTCCCAGATGCTTTTCCCAGTTACGTCTTGAACAACAGCCTTTGGGACAACCATGACCTGGATGACTGAGAATATCCATAGACATCCCTTGGTTGAGTTTGACTTCAGATAACCATGCAACCTTGTTGTTTTTTTTCCCAATAATATAGCAATAGAACTTAGACTTACGTACCGCTTCACATGGAAGCGGAGTGTTCCTATCTTCTTCTGTCTTACTGTAGCTCTGGGATTGTCTGGGAATCTCTCATTCAAATGCTAATCAGGATCAGGTCTGCTTAACTTTTCAAAATCAACTAAGGTCAATTAAATACTGTACTTGCAGAAGATGTTATTTGTCATAGGAAAGGGGAAATTAATGGTACAAGTCTACAGGTGCTCATTGTCCTAAGAAAGGATGATGTAAGTAGTCTTTGACTTACAAATACTTACTAAGCAATTGTTAGAAGTTATGACAGACCTCTTGGGACTACTTACAATCTGGATTTGAAATTTTGACAATCAACCTCCACCACCAATCATATAACCACACTTGGGCACTCAGCAGTCAGGCCACATTTACAGCCATTTGCAGTGTCCTGCGGTCGTGTGACTACATTTTACAACAGTCTTGCTGAAAACCACATTTATTCCCGGATTTTGGCAGACCTGCACCCATAGCAAACCATTGGTTCCAATATTTGAGGGGCTACCACAGAGAGGAGGGGGTCAAACTATTTTCCAAAGCACCCAAAGGCCAGACAAGGAATAATGGATGAAAACTAAACAAGGAGAGATTCAACCTAGAAATAGGGAGAAATTTTCTGACAGTGAAAACCATCAACCAATGGAACAGCTTGCTTTCAGAAGTTGTGGGAGCTTCATCACTGGAAGCTTTCAAGAAGAGATTGGATGCCATTTGTCAGAAATGGTGTAAGGTCTCCTGCTTGGGTGGTGGGTTGGACTAGAAGACCTACAAGGTCCCTTCCAACTCCGTTAATCTGAGAATCTGGTTCACTTAATGACCGTGGAATTCACTTAATGCTGCAAAAAAGATCGGATCGGTCACATAATGATGCAATTTGTGACTGTCACAAGTTATGATCCTGATGGTCAAGACTCCCTTATGGTTGTAACTTGAAGGCTACCTGTATTTATGTATCCTTCTATCTGTCTGTAGTTCTGATCATGTACCTCTGACTTATCCTAAAAATGGCTGGAAATCTTTTTGTTTCAGGAAGAGTTCCAAGTCCTTTGAATTCTAAGAAAACATCAAGGATTATTTCCAATTGTCTTTAGACTTGGTTTACTCTTAATAAATGCTAATACACTTATTTTATTTTCTAAGCTTGTGCCATAAAAGCCTGAAGTGAAGGGAAACAGAAGTTGTCAGGTTGTTATTTCTACTGGGAGTTTGCCTAAGAAGCGGGGGTCGGGGGAAATGTGTGTTAAAGAACAGCTCTTAGTTTGAAATTTAGTTATGGTTTAAATATGATGTTCTTTATCTTTGCTTTTGATCAAAACTAAAGTAAATCCAGCTCAGGAACATTTAGTGCTGGTTTTTGCATGTACAAATAGCCACAAACGTCGTGTTGAAACGTAGCATTTTAAACTGAATATTTTAAAATGAAAATCCTGAATTGATACTTTTACTAGCACACAGCAAAATGCATGGATTTCACGTAGTAAAATGAATAATTTCATTTCATTGCTTCAGGGAACCTTAATACTTTCCTTAAAAACAACAGTATATTTCAAAGCATGTTAACTAACTTTTCAGTTTTAGAATTTTAGTATACATTTAGCAAACCTGGACTTGTTCCTTTTATTTTAGTAACTTCAATGTTCTGGTTCACTAAATTTTAAACAATTGCTAAAAATGAGTCTGAAAAAAGTTTGCTTTATTGCTTGTTTTTGCTTGAGCGCCAATTAAAAAAACTTTAGTAAAACAAGAAACATAATTCAGTGGGGCAAATTCACACATATATTTATAAGGAATCTCATATTGTCTCTTCCGTTTTCAATTTATGTGGGTGTTAACTCCAATTTTCAATAGAAAAATAAAATGATGAGAGTATAATGTGGATGATGATATAGATAACCAGAGTTTCATTTCAAAATCAGCACACAGTGAACAACTGCCAAAGTGAAACTTTTCCAGTACAGGTAATCCTCAACTTACAATCATGTAACAACCATTTAAACAAGGTACTGAAAAAAGTGACTTATGAATGGCCCGAACAGAATTGAATTGAATTGAATTGAATTCTTTATTGGCCAGGTTTGATTGGACACACAAGAAATTTGTCTTTGGTGCATATGCTCTCAGCATACATAAGAAAAAATAAAATACATTCATCAAGAATCATAAGATTATAGAGCCTTGGTGGTGCAGGCTGTTAAACACCTAGCACTTAGCTCCAGCTGCCTGCAATTAGTGCCGGCTCAAATCCCACCAGGCTCAAGGTTGACTCAGCCTTCCATCCTCCTGGGGTAAGTAAATTGAGGACCCAAGATTGTTGGGGGCAATAACCTGACTTTGTAAAAATGCCACTTGGGGGGCAAAAGCCCTAGTAATAAGCAGGCATATACAATAGAATGAAGGCTATTGCTGAGCACATTGGGTTGTGCTCCAAAGATTGTAAGCCCTCCTGAGTCTCCGGAGAAGGGCGGCATATAAATGTGAATAAAAAAGAAAAAGATACAATCATAAGATAGTTATAGTCATAGGTTACCAGTAAGCAATCAAATCATACTAGGAAACAAATAAAACAATATAAATTGTAAAGATACAAGCAGCACAGTTATAGTCATAAGTGGAAAGAGATTGGTAATAGGAAGGATGAGAAGAAAAACAGTAATACAGTAGTTCAACAGTGTTGTGGGAATTAGTTGTTTAGCAGAGTGATGGCATTCAGGAAAAAACTGTCCTTGTGTCTAGTTGTTCTGGTGTGCAATGCCCTATAGCGCCGTTTTGAGGGTAGAAGTTGAAACAATTTATGTCCAGGATGTTACTTATACCATTGCAGTGTCCCCCCAGTCCCACAATCAATTCAGACACTTGGCAGTGACATGTATTTATGATGGTTGCAGCATTCCATTTCTGATCTTCCCAGGAGCCATCTGACAACCCAAGTCAATGGTGGAAGCTAGATTTGCTTAATGACATTGTGATTTGCTTAACAACCATAGAAAAATGGTTGTTAAATCAGGCATTACTTACTTAATGACTGCATTGTTTGGTGATGGAATTGTGGTTGTTAAGTTGAGAACTACCTGTATTTTCAAGAGTATGATAAAATATTTCAGGTAGCTGGCAAAATACTTCAATTAAGGCACAAATCTACAATTATAGAGATACTGCAAGGTTGCGGCATGTAGGAAGAACAAACAAACTCAAGAAAAGTTTCTCCAATGTAAGGAGAAGCATATTAGGACACTTATCTACTTTATGGTACAGATTTCTGATCTGGCTTTTTTTTTGTCTTCTTTTTTTAAAAAAATGGAAACATCTGTAGAAAAAATGCTGAACTGTTAAGTTGCAGAAGGATTGAGTTGATTTTTTTAAAAGTTCAAAGTGGCCAGTACTGTTTTATCTTGTATTTTTAAATGGTAAAAATATCCCACATAATTATAATAGCAGAAGTTTTTTTGTGGAGAACATGTTTTTGCTTAGATTTTTCCCAGAATGAAAATTCATTCCGGGAAGCACAAGACAAGCAAGCCACTTTCCAAAGAAATCCATGGTTCTATGAGCTCATGGGACATTTAATAGAAGCCTTGGCTACTTTGGATGTATAAAAGCAAATATTAGCCAGATTTAGAATGACATAGAATTTCAGGCTTGACAGGGACCTTGGAGGTCTTCTAGTCCAACCTCTGCTTGAGCAGGAGACCTTATGCTATTCCACCCAAATGGTTGTCCAGTCTCTTCTTGGAAACCTTCAATGATAGAACACCAACAACTTCTGGAGGCTGTTCCAATGGTTAATTGTTCTCACTGTCAAGAAATGTCTCCTTGGTTCTAGGTTGGATCTTTCTTTAATGATCTTCTATCAGTTATCCTGCCCTCAGATATTTTGGAGAATAGGCCAACTCCCTCTTCTCTGTGACAGCAGTGCTGGAAGACTGCTATCATGTCACTTCTTTCCTACTAGTGTGTGTGATCCACTACTAGGAAATATTCAAATTCATTTCCTATAGATCAAAGGTAAAATCCACATGGATCCCAGCGTTACAATTTCTTAGGTGGTCCTTCTATTGAAAAGCTTCCATTCTTGCTTAAAAGCATTAAGAAGGTGAACAGGGACAGTAACCTCAGTGAGATAAGACAGCCTTCCCAAGTCTCCATTTGTCATTACACTTGCTATTCGTTTGTTATATATCGCCTCCATTGCCTTAATAAATCTATCTCCAAAGCCCATCTCCTCCAATTGCAACAGCACAATATTAATATCAAAAAAGCAACTAGACGAGGATGTCCGCTGTTGCCACTGTTATTTGTATTGACTTTGGAAGTATTGGATAGAAATATTAGGAAAAACGAAGAAATAAAGGGAATGAAAATAAAAAAGGAGGAGTATAAATTATAAGCATTTGCAGATGATCTGGTTTTTATATTGGAAGAACCATTGGAAACAGGTCCTAAGTTGATTGAAAAGATAGAAGAATATGGAGAGGTTGCAGGACTGAAAATAAATAAGGAAAAAACAAAAATTGTGGTGAAAAATGTGACAGAAAAACAAAACAAAAGATTAATGGACAAATTAAATATCCAAATCACAAAAAAAGTGAAATATCTAGGGATACAAATGACATCTAGATTTGGAACTCTTAAATGATAGATTGAAACAACAGATTGCGACAGACTTGGAAAGATGGAAAAATTTACAATTATCCTTAACAGCGACGATTAAAATGAACATATTGCCAAAATACTATATTTATTCCAGATGATTCCAATAAGATTGAAGAAAAAATACTTTGAGGACTTAAATAAAAAGATGCTGAAATTTATTTGGCAAGTGAAAAAGACAAGAATCAAGATAAAATTGTTACAGGACACAAGAGTGAGAGGAGATTTCAGACTACCCAGTTGGGAATTGTATTATCAGGCAGTAACATTGATGTGGATGAAAGAATGGATTGTATTGAAAAATGTCAGACTGTTAACATTGGAAGGACATGAGTTGCAATTGGGGTGGCACGCATTCTAATGGTATAATGAAACCAGGGTACATGGATATTTTAGGAGACATTATGTCAGGGACGCTTTATTAAAAGTATGGGAGAAAATAAGGGAATATCATCATATGAAAACGCAAGTCTGGTTATCAACAATAGAGGCATTTGCATGTCCAAATGTTTTTAAAATGGAACATATTATTAGATATGAAGAAATCTTAAATGAAAAGGGTAAACTCAAAACAAAGCAAGAATTAGAAGAACAAGGGATAAATATAGATTGGTATTCATATTTGCAAATATATTCAAGGTATGAAAAAAATACTAAGATTGCTGGGTTTTATAAGGAATTGACTGAATTACATAAAATTTTAACAGGCACTGAAGAGAAGGTGATTAAAAAATTATATGGTTATTTACTAGGAGTGAAACGAGAAGAAGAGCAAGTTAAAGAAACAAAGATTGCATGGGGGAAATTTTTGGATATGGGATAGACCTGGATAAATGGCAGAATCTATGGACTAGAAATAATAAACTAACCATGTCAATGGCCTATAAAGAGAATTTGTATAAGATGTTTTACAGGTGGCATTTACCCCCAGCAAGAATAGCATAGATGTTCAGATAAATTGGCGAAGTGTTGGAAATGTCACCAGATGCCTGGATCTTTACCATACGTGGTGGACATGTATTGATGCTAAAAAATATTGGACTAGAATACACACGTAGTTGAAAAAAATGATAAAACAACATATAGATTTAAAACCAGAGATATTTTTATTGGGAATCTTGCCTGAAAGTTATAACAGAGAGATAACATATTTGATTATTAATGTATTAACAGCAGCTAGAATTGTACAAAATTGGAAAAATGAGAAAATTCCAACAGAGAAGGAAACAATTAAGAAAATAATGGAATGTGTGGAAATGGGTAGATTAACAATGGCAATCAAAGAACAGGAAGAACAGGAAGAAAAAGAGTATTATAAGATTTGGAATTTATTTTATGAATGGTTAGACAGAAGAATAAGAAACTGAAATATGTGGTAATAGCAATAATATAACTGACTGATTTTAAATGAATAAGAGAATGAATATAACTTAGCAAGGATGAAATATAATTTTTGAAAGATGACAATTATAATGTTAATGAGAATATAATAATCAAATAATATGATATAAAATGTTGATTAGAATGGTTATAAATATAATTAAATAAGAAATGTATGATATCATTATGTGCACCCAACTGGCACACTGTAGAATTGGAAGATCGTTTTATTTGTTATCTTTGTTTTAAAAATAATAATTTTTTTTAAAAAGAGATAAGACAGCCTTCACCAAATTAGGGGTCTAGGAGAATTTAATCTCACCACGTCTGGAGAATATCAAATAGGAGAACAGTGATCATAAAGAATGTCATACTTGCTGGAATATCTAGATCTGTTTCAATTTTGTGTGTGTGTGGTAAGAGCTTGGGAAGGCTTCTCAGTACTCAGTAAGTGGCATTTGCAGACATTGATGATTGATCTATACTTAGAAAGGTTATGCTGCTTGGCAGGAAATGCAAGCAGCATCTGCCTGCCAAAGTCTGAATAAAAATGATGCAGACCATTTAGAAGACAACCAAATGACACTGAGGATAATTTCTTACAGAGGAATTCAGATAATTGCCTTGGAGAATAAGAGCCTGTAAACGGTCATTATTGCCATTGTATTTTATTAAGATAATATAAGTATAGGCCATAGTCTTAAATACACTTCATAGTGATAAGATCTAAATAAGATCCATGAACTTGAGAAATCTGAGGTTTAGATATTTATCCAATTTACAGAGCTGCCCACATTCATAAGATTCAAGGTGGCATGCAACATTAAAAACAGTAGAAACCATAATGATAAGTATTGCCATTATTACTTGAGAGAGTGCCTTGACCCAGTTACAACTACCTGTCCCATCTGGTCTGGCAGAAGAGCCATATTGCTATTAAAATGTATCATCTGACGAGAGTCAGCGAGAGAGCCTTTTTTTACCTCAGCACCCACCCTTTGAAACATGACCCCTGAAGTTAGATGGGCTCTGATCTTGGCTCTCATGACATGGTTGTGCCAACCTGCCAGGGGATCCAGTTATTGTCCAGAGCCTGCCAGATGGGGGGACTTGGGGATTCAGTTGTCTGCTTTTCCTGTTTCTTGGTTGTAATTTGGGGTTTTAATTGGATTTTAATTGGTTTTTAAAGTGCCTGTTGTATTTTACCCGAGTGCTTTAAAAACATGTTAATCCCTGCATCATTATTTCTTAGGTGGTCCTTCTACTGGTAAGCTTTTTTTTTTTTAAAGCACTTATTGTGTTTAAAAAAAAAGTTTTGAAATAAACAAGAAAGTCCAGTTGCCTCCTGAAAAGTAAAAAAAAAAGCACCTTTGGGATAACCCTGACTTGGGTGACTGAGAATCTCTACAGAGTTTTACTAAATGAGCGATGCGGTGGACTAGAGGTGAAGTCACTCGCCTCCCACTCAGAAGGTTGAGAGTTCAATTCTAGGCAGATGTTTCTCTGTCAGGGCTCAAAGAGAAAATATCTGCTGTGAACTCTGTGTAGGCGTCAGGAAGGGCATCCAGCCAGAAAATGTTCAGCTCCATTCAGTCGCCCTGACTCCAAGGGTTTACAGAGTTGAAAAAAGAAAACAAAATTTATTTTACTGAATCTTGTTTTGTTTATTGGTTATGTTATTTAGTTGTTTTTAAAAAAATGTAATCTACCCAGAATTATAAACATGAGATGGGCAGCTATACAAATTGAATGAATAAATGAAATGTATTGTTACTTAACTGAACTGTTAATAAGAGAATTATATGTTATCCTACTGCAGGGATTTGTTAATTTATATGGAAGACTTTGTTAATTTGTTAATTTATATCAAAGTAATTCAGGATGAATAATGTTAACTTTCCTTAGGATTCCTCCTATAGTTGTTGGCTAAGTCCCAAGGCACCTAATTTTGCACCTGAATTTAGGAAGGGTGGCAAATATAACTACTTTTGAAGCTGTCAAGCATCTTCCATTCATACACCAGTTTTAATAATACATAATTTATATGCCCAATGGAAATCTGGGACATAGATTTTACAGCTACAACATAGCACAACTTTAAAAAGAGACTTCTTTTTCCAGCTTCTGATGCTTATCATGTTTCTTGATTATGCATTCTGGAGTCTTAAAAACTCATCCATTCTTTTGTGGCATTCTGGTTCATTCTGATTTTTTAATAAATGATTACATAACTTACTAGAAACAGGCTGAAATACGGGATAGGGGCATATATATTTTGAAACATTCACTGTTTCAACAGCTTCATAAATATTTACTCAATATTTTATTTAAGCAGACCTCTACTTTTATAGATTTCTTTATTGCTGTTAACAATATAGATTTCTGCTACTCTTTGCATTTAACTTACCAAACTTATGAGCAATATTAAAATACTGGTTTTAGTTGTATAGTGCTTCAGGAATACAAAAATGCAATTCTGCATGTAGTTTGCTCAATAGCTATAAATATTTTATTGTAGTTGTTCATTTATTTATTTATTAAATTTATTTATTAAATTTATATCCCGCCTCACTTCCCCCATCGGGGAACTTGAGGCAGCGTACAACAAGATAAAAACATTTTCCTATACAATATAAAATCAAAAACTCATTCATACCATTCAGACATAACACGAGGGAAGAACAGAGTTATACTGTTATATATAGGATGGAGAAAATTGCTGCACTAACCCTGTTTTATCTTCAATTCAGCACGCACAGAACTCTTAAAATATTTCAACTTGGCTATTAATACATAGTTGAGCAAATAAAATTCAGTAAATTTGCTCTGGCAGCAAGTTCTGTGTCGTTAATAACTGATATATACATTTGGTTTGTTTTTCCTTTGTACCCAAAAACTAATAGCATTGTTGGCTTGTACAAATTGTAGCTTTTTCATTAAGGCTGTAGTCTTACAAACACTTAATGGACTTTGAATCCTGATGAATCTAGTAAATTTTCTTCTGAGCATTTATGCGTATCATTGCATTGTAACATTATACTCTTTATATAACAAACAAGGGGAAAGGTGTTTCAATATTTTACTGAAATAATATATATCATGTTATGTGCAGCATATAACATATACAGTAGAGCGAATGATGGCTGTTTGGTAAATGTAATCATCCAGTGTGGATGTTTAATTTGCTAAAAATATGCACCTTTTTAGCATATGAAAAAGAAAAGAGCTATTAAAAAAACACTTGTTAAGAAACAAAACCTGTCCTTGAATTCATGATTGCAGTATAAAATCCTAGCTTTGGATCACCAGCCATAGTAATAGAGGAAGGAATAGAAGTTCAACATTATTTGCAAATTTTGTAAAATGATGGCCAAACTCACCAGCCTTGCTTTCTGTTACTCAATGCTAAGAGAGTCAAACAATGCCTGAAACTGTTACAGTTTAATTAACTGGAAATTAATTTATACAAAACACCAATACCAGTTTAAGAGAAGGGAGGGGGGAATTTTCCATTTCCTTCCTATTTGCAAACTGTGTCTGTCAGATTATTTTTCCCCATTCTGTTCTCAATTAATTAAATATAGGTCAATGTGGAACTTCCAGGATCAACTGAGCATGACTCATTTTTTTCGAACAGGAAGGCCGGACATGGCTTCAGACTTTATAGAGTGTTGTACTGTAGGCACCTAATGCACAAACATTACTTAAAGTACTGGTCTTTGTTTGATTTGGGATTACCAACACTTGATGAAAGTGACATAGAGAGTGTAAGAATTGGCTTGATGTATCTGACTCCAATCAGTGAAGTTCCAGCAGTAGCCAACAAGTCACAGAAATTGTCTTGTTTATCTTATTTTCTAAACATGGGAGTCAGTTCTGTGCTTAAGAAATATCTCTTAGAATTATCCAGTGGTATTCTTGATGACAAATATGTAGAAAAAGTGCATACTGATATGGAATCACCAAGCATGTTGAAAATTCTTAGCTTAAAGAAGTTTAAAAACGAGATTGAAAATGGCTCTGGGTTAATAGGTTTTGCTAGAAAGAGAGCTATAGAGTTTTAAGTTTTTTCAGTGTCTTGTGCTCTCATTCCACCATTTCTTTCCTCCTTAGCCTAACTGTTTTTTTTAGGATGATGTAAACCTTGAAACTTAGCTATACTGTAAGTAGTCCTCACTTATTGACCACAGTTGAAACCAGCAATTATGTTGCTAAGCAATATAGTCAACAAGCGAAACACCACGTCTTTGCACTTGTCTTATAACATCAGTTCTGCTTTGGTCATGAAGTTGCAGCCCTTAAGTGTGACATCATGGGATCAGGACTTGCAACTTCTTGCCAGTTGCCATATTAACTTGTCAACTATGAAGTTTGCAAATGACAATCACATGACTGCAGGACGTTGTGACTGTTTTAAATATATGCCAGTTGCCAAGCATCTGAATTACCCAAATGAAGACTTGCAAGGTCCCTTCCAACCTTTTTATTCTGTAATTCTGTTATCACAATCACATGACTGCAATGCAATGGCCACAAGTTCAAGGACTGGTCATAGATCACCTTTTTCAGCACCTTCATAAATTTAAATTTGTCACTGAACAAAATAAATGAGAACTACTTATATTTTTTCCCTTCCCTGTGTTCTGAGTAACTGCAGAGACATATAAACATATATGCAAACATATACATTACTTTCTTGTATAATACTTTCCACATGAACTCATTAACACTTTCGGTATATACTTATTAGATAGCCTTAATGAATTGATTTGTGCTGATTTTTGTACTATAGGGAAATAAGTACATACACATTTTTTACATAATTCTGTGAAATGAACAAAACCTATACTTTTTGGCTAGTATATACAAGCCAGTATAGAATGTTATCCTTGGACTGAAATTCATTCCATCCTCTCAATTGGGAAATACTGTATGGGGAAAGCAGTGAGAAATGTATGCAAATATGGAAAAATATAACTGTTTTTCCCAGTTGGTACAGTTTTATGTGCATTCTGTTTATAAAAATTGAATTGCAGTTAACAGAGTTTATAGCTCTTATCTGTGTGAAACTTACCATATCCTGTTTACAAATGGATCAGAGTGATTGGGCTGGATTCAAACCATTTTTAACGTTACTGTCTGAATCAACAGCAGAAATATTTACAGGCAATTCCTTTACCCACCTTTAATTGATGCTTTGGCTTCTGGATGAAGTACTTCATAATTTTTGTATGAGCAGACCCAGCTGTCATTTGGTACAGAAGTGAATATATAAGCCGCAGGGAAGGTCTCAAATGCCATTTCACCACCTATTTTGAGAGTACTGTTTGTAAATGTAAACCCCATAGGTAAGAATAAATTTTTAAATTACTGTTTTGTGTAGAAAGATACCAATACATTCTTCCGTGTATCCTTAAGAGAGAATATCATGAATAGATGTTTCAGCAGGGGAGCTGTTAAAGTTGATAGGTGACATGGAGTGACTTCTATTTGCTAGAAGGGGTGTAAGTTTAAAACAATTAACTTAAACAATTCGTCCATTAAAACTTCGTTTAAAGTCCTCCTGTCTAATTGTCAATGAATAATGCATATTCAGGATTGTGTCTGGGATATGTTTTACAGATCTAGTTTTTAAATAGGCCGTAGATTAATGATAGAGTACATGTTTTGCGTATAGAAGGTCTTGGCATCTCCAGATTGCAAGATTCTTGTATGAAACTCTGGAGAACCTCTGTAAACAGTACTGAACATGATGGGCTGGCTTGGTATGCAACAGTATTCCGTGTTCCTATTATGTTTACTTAAGGACATTTTATGCTGTAGGTAGCCAGATTTATATGCAGCCAGAAAGTTGGAATGCAGAATGTGTGTATTTTTTTTTTACTGCTGCTGTTTTAAAGAAAGGAAACAGGTTTAATAGAGTTGCTTACTAGTAAATTCTGTAGTAAATTCTCTTACGTCCTGATCTAATGTATTCACAATTTACAGATTTATCCTATTAATAAAAGCAACATAACCAAAATATAAAATGTATTGATATTACTGTTCTGGAAATAATGATAGATTTAGCCCAGGTTTCCCTGTTTATCAGTTATTATTGAAGTGAACAAGAATTCTTAATAAATCTCTGATCTGCCTTTCAGTACTCACACTATTATAAGAAAGTCATCCTTAAGCTCACTGCTCCCCCAGCCTCCTCCACCCACCTGAAGCATCCCACAATCCTTACCTCACCATACTGTCTCTCCACTAGAGAGAGATACTGACCGCATACTGACTCTCTGCTTGGATTTTTGTCTCTGGGGGCTAGCTGAAAGAGATTTGAAGATTTGAGCTCCATTCCTACAAGAGGAGTTCAACACTCCTACTCTTAACCATTGCCAGGTCTTGTTGTTACATCCTTGTTAAGGTGATTTTTTAATGTAAAGGTAAAGGTTTTCCCTGTCCAGTACTGGGCCTAAGACAGAGTCTTGTGGCACCCCACTGCTTACTTCCCTCCATGTAGACTTAGACTCATTAAGGACTACTCGAGTACAGTTTGCCAGCCAGTTGCGAGTCCATCTAGTGGTGGTGCTATCTATTCCACTTTTTTCTAGCTTACCAAGAAGTAGGTTGTGGTCTACTTTGTCGAATGCCTTGCTGAAATCTAAATATATTCCAATTGTGTATCTTATGACTGGCATTGCACAGGTGTTTTGATATTTGAAGATGATGATATTTCCTCCACAGAGTTTGGACTTTAAGATCTTCACTCTTCCAATACATCTATAAATAAAAAATTGATATTATAACTCTATTAGGAATCTTATTGTACCAAAAGAAGTTAAAAGACACATTTTTATTTTATTTTTTCCCCTCACTTCACTACTTCTATCCTCTATCCAAGTCTGTTGTTCTTCAGAAAATGGATCTGTGATTGTACTGAAAGAGTTTGATTTGAAAACTGCAGGATGGAGAAGGTGCTTTATAAATAGCATTGAAGCTAACAAATAATACAAGTAGAACTTGAAACATATGAGTTTCAAGCATCGCATATGAGTACAGTTCATTGTTGTTTTATTTTCATTCCTCAGTACAATTTGCTACCCCTATAACCTGAGAATTTCATAAAGGAAATACTAGTACAAATGCTCAAGCAATATCCAATCCAAATGCTAATTGTTTCAGTGTGAGCTTGTTCCTTGTTGTTTTTGACTTCCATCTGGTGGACAGTGTGTTGTATTGCAACAAATGTTTCATTTACCAATGTTCCAAATGCAGTTTCTCAATCCAAATTTGTTAATTCAGAACTAATAGCGAGATTGCCCAGGGTTTGACTTAGGAAGAAACACCTCTCATCTCTTATTAAGATTTCAGAATTTTATTTATTATACAATGCTATGAGCTGTTTGATTCTTTACTATATTATATCAAAATGAAAATATAATCTGGACCCTAGACAGGGTGGCAGAAACACCTAAATATTGTGTCATGTTGATTTGGTCAGGAAGAAACCCTTGAAGAGCACTAACTCTTTAGCAGCTTGTCAATAACTAGGAAAAGGACCAGCCAAGCTAAGCACCAGAAGATTCAAAGCTCACTTGAAGAAAGAATCAGATGGTAGCAATAATAGTAAGGGGATGTTTGCCTGTCAGAATTGGGCTTCTTTTGGGCTACTGAAGAGTTATTATCATCACATCAAGTGAGCAGTTCTGGTTATTCAGACAGATTATCTAACCTAATGGAAAGCAGCTTCAGTGCATAAGTGCTGCATTGCCTTCACTGATTGCGTAGAGCTCTCCAAATTTGCATTCATATCTTTTGGAACTGAAATGTTTCCAGATGGTTGCCTCTGAACAATACCCACCCAAATATATTAGGCAGCCCTTTTCTCTTTTCCCACTTGAATGGTTTTCTGTTGGGAGAAAAAAATAAGGCCAAAAACAGATGTGAGAAGATAATGAGTTAGAAAGAATGGACAGTATTATCTTCTGGGCTCCTAATAAAGAACTGAAGCAGGATGGTTGCACAATGAAACATCACCTAAAAGTTACCTTAGTTTTCAAAAACAGTAGGTAACATGGTCTTCCTTTTTCTCCTCAGTCTGAAATTAAAAATGGGTCAGAAAGTTTAGAACTTTTTAACTTTTTTCTATGGTGCTAGAAAGAACTGCTGTCATAATGATATATTGTGTTGATGCTCATTGAATCTTGTAGCTGCTGGGGCTTTATGTTATGATATGGAAAAGAACAGGATAAAGTTGTGCGAATCAGTCAGGAGACAAGCTCAGCATCATGGGTTTTATGGGTAGGATTGGTTTTGCAGATGGTTCCATAATGCTGTACTTAATGAAGAAAGGCGCTTATCTAGGCTACTCTCTGACATATAAATGTTATGTGTAAAGACAATATTCTTTTGTAGGGAATGGAAACTTTCCATTTAATTTAAACAAAAACAAGACTAGTTTCAAAATTTCAAAGTTTGACACATTTAACCAGTGCAAAAAAAAGTTAAATCAAAGCTATAGGAGCCAACAACTTACAAAAATCTTGCAACTGGGCCAATGAGATAACTGTAACCATACTATTGCAATTAAGCCAAATTTACTTCTTTTCACATTAAAGTTTGTGGAGAAGGAAATTATTCGGTTTTCTCCTGTATTCTGTTACTTCCTTCTGTTACTATTTTTCCTGTTTTAACTCTTTCATCCATTTGAAAACTAACTTCAAAAAAGGAATAAGTTTTATATAGCCAAAATGTTCCTTGAGTTTTCTAATCTTGTGCTCTCTAGGTAAACTAGATTTAATCTCTCATCATGCCTGACCACAAGATGGAAATCTTGAAGTTGAACCAAATGTCACCAAGTCATTTAAGGTTGTCCTTGGTATTAATTGTGTGGGGTTGACTAAGTTTTACATTGCATTAAATATACTCTTACTTCCTTGCAGTTTCGACGTAGACAATGGCACCTCATCGGGACGGAGTCCCTTGGATCCCATGACAAGCCCTGGATCAGGGCTAATTCTCCAGGCAAATTTTGTTCACAGTCAACGTAGAGAATCCTTTCTCTACCGATCAGATAGCGACTATGATCTGTCGCCAAAGTCTATGTCCAGGAATTCCTCTATTGCCAGTGATATGTAAGTATTTTGAGCTTTTTCAATCAGTTTTTTTTTCAAATGAGAGAATAATTAATATGTAGAAAATGTAAGGCATTATAATTCATGAATGGAAATTTCACAGGAGCACATTTAAATTGTGTATTTGGAGAATATTAATAGTAAGAATTGTTGAATTCTGAAACAAGTTTTAAAGGACATAGATTATGACCCACAGAAGGTAAAGTAACTGATAACTTTGTTGTAGGAATTCTGTTGCAACCTCTTCAGGAGGCAAGGAAATTCTTTACTGCAATTTCATTAGTTAGTCAGGATTTGATATTGATAAGATCTTCAGGCTGGGTTACCATGTTATTTTAATTAAAATAATTAGACTTCCTGAATCTGCTTCAGCTTCCTTATTTTTAACATAGCTAATACAACTTTACTAATTATAAAATGAGAACTTTATATTGAACAGTGTGACAATATGAGTGTGATTTGTCATATTGATTGCCCATGAACAAATAATAGCAAAAATAGACCAATTCCTCTTATTTATTTTACTTATTTATTTATTGGTCTTACATGCTGCCCTATCTCCCAAAGGACTCAGGGCGGCTCACATAAAAACACCCAATACAAAAGTTAAAAGAATTAAAAACAAATTAAACTAATTAGACCAAATAAATAATTAAAACCCAACCCACAAAACATTTAACTTAAAGTAAAAGTAAACTTAAAGTAAAAGAAAACTGCATTTTTTTCCACTTCTTTTGAGGCAGAATGATACCTTTACAGATTACCTTAGATCTTTACCTTTGTGGCTATTAAGTTCCCTTTTGGGGAATTTCCTTGAAGCCTCTTCCCATCTTGCATAGATACCCAGTCTTCTTTCTACTCCTTGTTTAAAACAATAGTTGGTTTTGGAAGCCTTGTTGCTTAGATTTTGTGGAAAACTGATCCCAAGTACCTCTAGTTTGCTTTCTAAACTCCATTTTTAATTTTGAACACTTAGTATTGGATTTCTTTTTTAGTTGCCTCCCAAATGTGTTTCCCCCCCATCTTCCTTTTTTGATCCATTTCCTTTTCCTTCTTCTTTACTTTTCCATTTTAAATACTCAAGCTGACGTTGTAATAATAAAAGTAACACTTTGCCCAGGGGTGGGATCCGACAGGGTTAACTACCAGTTCAGTGATTTACGATGTGCTTCCCTGCATGCTGCGTGCATGTGTAAATCTTCGCAGGGAAGCAGCGTTTGAAAAAGCACTTTTTTCCGCTTTTTCAACCACAGCTGTGCCTCGCACGGCAGCTGAGGTTGAAAAAGCAGGAAATAAAAGGTCAGGTAAGAGCCCAGGTGGGCGAGTGGGCCAAAACAGCAGCAGACATAGAACCAGTTCTATGTCTGCTGCTCTTCAGAGCTACCGTTTCTACAGAGCTGGACAGAACTGGTAGAATCCCACCCCTGATTTTGCCAGGTAGAACTCTGTATTCAAGAGGAGAAAATATAACACCCACAGATACTTCCTGCAATACCTCCTGCTCCATCCATGCATTATTTGTTTTATACTATTTTAATTAAATAATCAATCTGAAATTTGCATGCTCAGTTGGAATTCATTGGAAATGTGTCATGCGCTCATAAAAAAATGTTGAACTGCAGACAGGAGCAGAAAAAAGCATCCTAGAATGCTGGAGCTAACAGCATGAACTAGTTTTGCAATCAGCCCAAGGCACTATATGGCCTTTTTTTTTTTTGAGTAGGCAAATTTTCTGTGGCGTGTGTTGAACTGACCTTGGCTGATCTTTAGAATTAAGCAGTCAGATCTGGTTTGCATTTGGAAAAGAACTACAGAGGAATTCTATGGCTGTAGGCTAGAAAAAAGTTGAGGAAAAGTTTCCTGGAAGAACGCTGTGGCAGATGATTTCTGTATTGCTGCCAGAAAACTATATAGAGTTGGCTATGAATTCATCAGAATCCAGCTCAACTGAAAAGATGTTCGCTTCTTACTCTCATGGCAGCCATTGCTAAGAGTGCCATAAAATGCTGCCCACGTTCTCGATGTTTCACCAGTTTCAAATCTTTTACTTGACTATGTATTGACTATGAATTAAGCATACATATGAATAAGAATTTTTTTGTTTTTATTTTAAAATTTTTGATTTTGCTTACTTGATACAGTTGCTTCCATATGCGCGCACACACACACACACACACATGCACACAAACAAAATTCTAGAAACAGAAACTTTTATAGATGTGAAGAATGGAGAAAATGGAGGGGGGAACCCTTCTTTTGAGCTAAAAAGTTTGTTAATAATGGCTGAATGAGGTTTTTCCTGTCTTCTTCAGCTATAACCTTAAAACAATGTTCACACACATTAAAGATGCCAAGATTGAGAAAGCTGCCTTAAAGAATAATAACCTTTTCTCATATTTAGAAATTTGCTGAAGTTGACATTATTTCTGTTTAATGCAATGCATTTGACATTTGCTTTCTCTCCAAAATGCTCATTGTTTCCTGAGTTGTTAGCAAAATCTGAAGTGTTTTTTGCTAAGTAAAATAGAAGGGTAAAAACTCTTTTTTACTTTGTTTAATTGTGATTCACTATAGGGAAAAAAGAATGGAGCCAATTTTATATACCTACAACTCCTGTTACGTACAGGACAAAAATAAGTTTGTTCGGCAGTAAGTTATATCAATATATCTGGCGAAGAATCAGATTCAACTGCATTTAAATTTTATTATTATTATTTTATTAGACTTGTATACCACCGTCTCTCCCTAAGTACTCAGGGCGGCTAACAATATAAAATCCATACAAATTTACAATAAAAAAGAATTAAACTAATTACAAGCCTAAACAATTAAAAGTCAATTAAAATTTAAAACCCCTTAAAAAAACAAACCCACCCCCCTTAGTTAGTCCAGACTGGCCTGTTCAAAGAGCCAAGTCTTAAGGTCATGGCGGAAGTTGGTTCCAAAGGGTGGGCACTCCCACAGAGAAGGCCCTACCCCTGGGCACCGCCAACCGACAGTGTCTGGTTGATGGTATTCCAAGGAGGCCCTGTCTGTGGGAGCGTACCGGGCAATCGGAACGCGATGCCGGCAGGAGACGCTCCCGCAAGTACCCCGGACCCAAGCCATGTAGGACTTTGTAAGTTGTCACCAACACCTTGAATCTCACCCGGAAGGCAACCGGCAACCAATGCAGGTCGCACAGGAGGGGTGTAATATGGGAGTATCGGGGCACCCCCATCACAACCTGCACGGCCGCAAATTTGAACAAGTAAGGCCCTTGGACCTTAAGGAATAACATTTGCAAAAAAATTCTACATTTTTTTCTAAGTTGATCACATTGATAATAATTTGAGCAAAGGATTCAGTAAATGCTTAACATATTTGTAGCAAGGAGCAGCTGGTCCTTTAAATAACAATCCACCCTTAGGTTTTGAGAGGGAGTTGTGTGACCCCTGAGAACCAATAGAAGAAAAGCAGAGGTTTTATTTATTTATTTATTTATTTGGCAGCAAGAGTTGGCATATTTTGCAGTTGGCTGGAATCCCAGATGATGGAGGTTACTTCAGGCAAGACTAGAAACTCAGGAGTTGTTTCGTTGTACGCTAGAAACACATTAGGGTTTTTCTATATTTTATTTTATTTTATTTTTAATTGTGCACTGCTTGTCTGGAATTTTATCTTTTTTTGACATCTGTAATAAGCTTGATTTTTTTTTCTGTTAGTGAAAAATTGGCTAAGCAAATTAGATTGGCTGAGCAAATTACTTTCAAAATTTTGTTGGGTTTCCCTTCCTGTAATTTACTTAGACCTAAGTTTGGATGAAGATTCCCCCTTAAATCCTCTCCTGGTTCCCCAGGTGGCTGGTGGAGAAGGGAGAACACAGTTTGTTTGTTTGTTTGTCAAATATGTACAAGATAACAAATGTAAGTGTGAACATAAACAAGAACAAAGGGAGTAAATACAGATAAATGCAGACAGTACGACAGGGACGGTAGGCACGCTGGTGCACTTATGCACGCCCCCTTTAAGGACCTCTTAGGAATGGGATGATGTCCACGGTAGACAGTTCGAGGTTGAAGCTGTGAGGTGTTGAGGCTGTAACAGCGGAGTCGAATAGGGCATTCCAGGCGTTGACTGCTCTGTTGCTGAAGTTGTATTTTCTGCAGTTGAGTTTGAAATGGTTTACCTTGAGTTTGTATCGGTTGTTTGCCCATGTATTGTTGTGATATAACAAAGTTTATAATAAAGGAGTGGCGACTGCAAGGGGACCAACTTTTTATTACTATTTACCTCCAAGCACAAGTTACTTCAGAACCAAAGCATCACAGAAGAAGAAGGCTATGGAGATTTTCAGTCATCCACGTCATGGTTGTCCTAAGGGTATTTTTTCAAGAGGCAACTGGGCTTTCTTTGTTTTCCTTGAAGATGTTTTGCTTCTTATCCAAGAAGCTTCTTCAGTTCTGACTCTGACGCCGTCATAACTGAAGAAGCTCTTTGGATGACAAGCGAAATATCTTCAACGGAAAATAAAGAAAATCCAGTTGCCTCATGAAAAAGCACATTTGGGACACAGAGAAAGGGGCTTCCTTGACTCTGAGGGCATCTTCATTATTACAATGTTGTACTTTTTTTTCAATAATTCTAGGTTTTTTTTACCTTGTTATGGTGATTATAGAGTTAGACCAGCTTCTGTAACATGTTTCTGCCTGCTTCATGCAAAGAGAGACTGTTCTGGGCTCTGGTTTTTAGTTCTAGTTTGATCGTAGTAGGATGTTTCCCCCCCACAATCAATCCTACCAACTGCAGATATCTTATTCTCATTTTATTGTATTGTGTCTGCACCCTCAAGTCAGCCGTACCTCCTGGCAAGTCCCTGAAGGTTTTTTGGTAAGATTTCAGAAGTGATTTGCCATTGCCTGTTTCCTAGGCATGAGAGAAAATGGTTAACCCAAGATCACCAAACCAATAGTGTTGTATCATCTGCATACCTCAAATTGTTTATGGTTCTTCCCCCAATCTTCACTCCAACATCAGGCAGTTCCAGATCTAAATTCCTCATGATCACTTCAGCATACAGATTGAATAAAAATGGTAATAAAATACATCCCTGTCTGATTTCCTTACTGATCCTGACTGTATCGCCATAAAGTGTTCTCACTGTTGCCTCCTGATCAATGTACATTGATCTGAGAACTCTGATCAGGTCACTTGGGACACCAAGATTCCCCCTCCCTCTCTCTCCCCCCCTCTCTTCCTCTCTCCCTTTCTTTCTCCCTCCCTCGCACACTCTCTCCCTCTCCCTCCCTCCCTCTCTCACTCGCACACATGCTAGATAGAGAGAGATACAGACAGGTAGACAGACAGATAGATAGAACAAGAACATTATTTTTGTTGATAGCCATAGTTGTGAATTTTTCAGTGAATATGTGCAAATCCCCACAGAGCGGGAAAAAAAGGTAATAAACATAAATGCAATCAATATATCATAATCAAATACTTATTTCATGTAGAAATAGATCCCAATGACATGAATACATTTTATTCCTAGGAGAAAGTTCATAAAATTGCAGGCCAGGCTGCCAAGGTATGAAGTTGTCATACCTTTCTTTTTAAGAACATTGCTTTATGATTCAGTCTGTTATACTTCTTTAAAAATGGTCGAGTATTGTCTATAGTAAAAAAAACATTTAAATTGCAGCAGTAATTGGAACCATAAATCAGTTCCAATAAATCAGATTCAACAGTAGGTTCAGGTTGCCAAATTATTCTTCCTCCCACCAGTAGATATAACAACCAAATTAGGGAATTTTCCTCTATGACTATTGCACATAGTGTTCCAACTGGGAATCCCTGATTGTGTTTTGTTTGTTGTAAATGTCCAGATAAAAATCCCAAGCTTCTCTTGCTGGTCTCCTAAGAAACCAGAATCTGAAGTAGTGAGTTTGGAGCTTGGTAATTGTTCTGAGTTATTGGGTACCACATTTGTCAAGCTGCATTACAAAGCCTGATTACTTGTTTTCATTCTTTTTGAACATGCCAGTTTTAAGACAGGAACCAGTCACTTTCTATTTTGCAGGTAGTCCTCTACTTACGACAGTTTGTTTTATGACTGTTCAAAGTTACAGTGGCACTGAAAAATGTGACTTATGACCTTTTTTCACAGTTATGAATTTGCAGCATGATCACGTGATCAAAATTCAGATGCTTGGCAACTGAAAACTGATTCATACTTACTGTCATGCCCCTGTCAGAATCTGATTTGAAGCGGGAGGCCGAGCAGCTGACAGAGAGTGGGAGTGTGGCTCCATTGGCTGTAGAAGAAACTGGGGAAGGGCAGAGCAGGGGAGAGATAGAGCAAGGGAGAGGGAATTTGGAGGAAGTCCAGGCCCATCCCCTCTTCATCCTAGGGCACGCAGGGAGGAACAGAGAAGGGAGCCCTGTGAGTTGCTTACGGGGGAAGAAAAGGCCCTGATTCCCTTCATTAGCTGTAGCGGGGAACACAGTGTTTAAAAAGGGAAGTTGTGCACAGCAAGTTGTTGGGAGCAACTTGTGAATTATCTGCTATCATGGAGGCTTATCTGTGTTCCTGGCATCTTCCCAACTGTGTGTCTTTGGCTGTGCTTTCAAGTCTGCAATTCCTTCTCCTGCCCTGTGAAGTTAATTACTGCAGCATGGTTTGTTTGGATTTTTAGTTACAGTTTGTATGTACTTTGTTTTCGAACTGAATTTCCTCCACTTAAAAACTGTTCCTGGGAGAGTTTTTCTCCAACCGAACGTAACCTGGACATTGGGGGCAAAGTTGCAGATACTAAAGGGACTCTTCATGCTTATTTGACTGTGTTGCTTTTGTGCCACGCTCTGGGTCATCACACTTATGACCATTGCTGCATCCCAAGGTCATGTAATCACCTATTGCAACCTTCTGACAAGCAAAGTCAACAGGGAAGCCAGATGAATTTAAAAAACTGATTACTAACTTACACAAAATGGTAAATCGTAAAATGGGACAAAACTCATTTAACAAATGTCTCACTTAACAAAAGAAATTTTGGGCTCAATTGTCCTTATAAGTCATGGACTACCTGTATCACCTCTCTGTTTAATATAAATTCATATCTTCATGTGTTAACTTTCACATAAAATTAAATGCATGAAAACATTTGGGCTGCATAGAAAATTATTTTACTATAGTCAAAATTGTGATAATCTCTTGCTCTTTTCCTTCACTTGCCAAGACAAATAACCCTGATTCTATTATGACATTATGATGTGGGTATGGTTGCTGGTAGGTAATACTATGGACATGTAAATGAGTTGAGAAGTTTTATTGAGGTTTTATTAATCCACAAAATAATTCCTTATCTGCAGTAGTTAGTTCAATTTTTATAAAGTGTTCTCTGTTAGCAATAGTTAATTCAGTTGCTTTCGGTGCTTAAAAGGGCTGCCCTCTCCAGTTAAAAAGTAATTGTGAATTCCATAGTCTTCTCCTAATTCTACTGCTATGCATGGTGAGAAAACAGACTTGGAATTCATACTGACCTCCTTATATAGTTGTAGCTTCTTTCCAATTGAAGTGAATTTGGTATTATGGATGCTTAGAAATTACTAAATTACAACTGTTTTATAATTTATGATGCATCTGACAATAAAGGTGGAAAGAGTAAAGTAAAAGGAAGGAAATTATGGTGAGACTGATGAAAATAATGTATAAAATAGTGATGATTTTGAACTGTAATACAGAAGGGGATCTTAAATATGTTACATACTGAATTCTGTATTGATTTATGTTCTGTGTTTTGTTTTCTAGACATGGAGATGACTTGATTGTGACACCGTTTGCTCAGGTAAGTACCACATATCACAGTGTTTCCCCCAAAATAAGACCCTGTCTTATATTTTTTTCCACCAAAAAGGCACCAGGTCTTATTTTGGGGGGGATGTCATCCACTGATTAACCTCACTTGTGCGCATCGCCCCCAGCCTCCTTTTTGTTGTCAGAGGCCTTGAGGATCCTTTTTTGTGGCCAGCAAGGCTTTCCTGAAGGCCTCTGCAGCTGATAACAGAGCTCCAGATTGATCCAGAGCTTTCTTATCAGCTACAGAGGCCTTCAGGAAAGCCTTGCTGGCTGCAGTAGAAATGGGCCGGCAAGGCAGGTGTTGGGGTGTGTGAGCCCTGGCTACAACTGTCCAAAGGTAAGTAGTAGGACAGCTCCACCTCCACCCTAGCTTAATTTTTATCAGTACACTGTGGAGTGGATGGGATCTTAATTAGGGCTTGTTTTAGAGGTAGGGCTTATATTGGGTGTACATGTAAAAATCAAGCTAGGACTTACTTTCAGGTCGTATTTTCGGGAAAACAGGGTATATAGCCAGATAGAAAAAGAGAGAATCTCTATTTTCAGTTTCAGGCTTCCAATTATAGCACTAGAAGAATTATAATCCCAGCTATGGTATAATCTTAACTAGCAAAAGAAAAGAAAGAACTGTTATTTTTACTTGTATTATTTCTTTCTTGAAGTTATAATCTGTCATTAGTCAGTCACTATATTACATGATGCACTTCGATAGTGCCAGACACATCTGAGTGATGATTGCAAAGGCATACTGCTTGACAAAAGTTCTCAAAACAGATGTTCAGGACTCAAAGCCAGCCTAGTAATCTGGTGACTACAGATATCCTAAGGAGTTGCATTTGTTAATATTTCTCCTAGGGGGTATCAGTTAGGACACTAGAATGGTAACTATTTCTCTTTAAGCATATAAAGAGTTATTGTCAAACATACATGCCAGAGTGTTATCAACAAAACAGGATTGAATGAATTTACAAGAAAATGGCCTTATTTCCTTTAGCTACCAATTAGTAAAAGGTTTTTACTGCACAGATATTTTATTTTTCTGATAATTTGGACACAAGTAGCACAAAAAATTATTGTCAAAATTTTGTCATTTGAGAGAAGATGAATAGGAGTTGCTTTCTAGGAAATTTAGTTTTCCCTAAGACAAAGTCTACTTTTTGAAATCAAATAATGAATTGGTGTTTTAGTAAGGAAGAGAGCACTAAAACTATCACCCTAGTATCATTGTAGTATGTATACATTTCAAAATTATGAGCAAACACTTAACACAGAAATCCTGAAAAGATTAATAACTTTGGTTTCTCTTCAGATCACACAATAACTTGTTTTGGAAGCCACCTGTTCAGAAAGCTGTCTGTTTATTGTTGCCAAATAAATCAGGGCAAGAAAAGCAGCATACCTGAAGAATTTGAGAGTAAATTTTTATGCACTTTGTTTGCTACAGGTGCTTGCCAGTTTACGTACTGTACGGAACAATTTTGCTGCATTAACCAACCTTCAGGATCGAGCACCTAGCAAGTAAGTGTGGGCTTTTTCTGTTTCCTAACAAGTTTGTTTTTACTTAAATGCACCTTTTACATTGCATAAGTTCTCCTTTATGTAAGTGAGCTTAAACACAACAACGTAAAACAAAGATGGGCTTCATTTAACCCGAGGCCTGAAGGAGCCCTCCAAATTCTACTTGTTTTGGCATCTCTAAATGCAATTGCTGAAAATAAGCAGCATGGCTTCTGACTGTTTTGAGAAGGGAAATCCAATATAAATGACAGTTATTATAAGAAAAAGAGAGAGAAAGAAACAAGTCCCATCTGCTAAAAATGAGGAAAGTTCCAACATTCCTTGTGTGTATGATATGACCATAATTACTTCAAAAGTTGAAAGTTCATAGTATGTGGAAGGCATCAGTTGCTGAATATTCCCAGACCCGGTGGGGGCAGGGGAACTTGTATAACCTCAAACCAGGGGTGGGATTCTACCAGTTCGTACCTATTTGCTAGAACCAGTTGTTAACATTCTAAGCAGTTCAGAGAACCAGTTGTTAGAAGAAATTACTGGCCTAATCCTGTAAGGAAGGCAGGAAGGAAACTTTCTGGTGTTGCTTACAGAAACTGCCTCTCCGTTAACCCTTATTACATTCTTGGCAGGACTAGACTTCCTGTCTCTGGAACTTCTCTGGAGTTTTTTTTCCCCCTCCTTTGCTGGTACTTTGCTTGTGTGGAGTGACCATTGAAAAAAGTGACTTATGACCATTTTTCACACTTACGACTGTTGCAGCAACCCCACAGTCACGAGAGGCCAGCCGAGGAGATGCGTGCCTCGATGTGAGTGATGTTGAGTTGGCCACGCCCAGCCAGTAACATGACCACCAAGCCATGTCCACCCAGTCACATGACCACCAAGCCATGCCCACCAACTAAGCCACACCCATAGAACTGGTTGTTAAAAAATTTGAATCCCACCCCTTCCTCAAACCATGTATTTTCTATGTTGCATTAAGTATAGCCTTTATATTATTAATTCTTTCTGTATTTTTAATTATTTTAAAAAAATATCTATCCCAAGATCATCTAAAAATACATGAATACATGATTTCATGATTATGACTTTCATTTTTTGACTCTCTCTCTCCCTTCTTACCCAGACGGTCACCAATGTGTAACCAACCATCTATCAACAAGGCAACCATAACAGGTAAGATACCTTAAAACAGTCACACTAATTTAATAAGGTGATGTTACTATCTTGTGAATGTATCACACTTTGCATAATCTGTTCCTGATGTATACTTTATAAAGCCCTGTAAAAGTCCATAAAAGTCCTCGTAGCTCATATAAGTATATAAGTAGAATTTCGGCTTCATCTGAAATCTATCTTCCAGTTTCCCAAGTTTTTGTTTTTTGTTGATTCAAGCTACTTTGTGTAGTTTTCATGAGCTTTATTGCTAAGACGAAGTTTCCCTTACTATTGTTTTCTCTCTACACATCTCTCCAGCTCTCTGTAGTTGAAAAGAAGGAGCAATGGAGGAATTCCTTCATAATTAATACATTTAATATGAATTTGATACAGACATGAAAATATCTCTGTATGTTTCTTCCTGTTTGAATAAAAAGAAAGCAATATCTTTTTAAAAAAACATCAGTGATAATGGTTGAAAAAAAATCGGAACATGGGTCAATCTTTAATATCCTTACTGTAAATGAAGGCCAGCATGTCCAACACTCAGCATATTTGTACTTCCTGGGGCCCATTTGGTCAGGAATTACTTTCACTTCTGGGCTATCAACTTGTGCACTCAAATTTAAGAGTGGTTTTTTTCCCACCACTTCAATTTTTCTTTAGTGTTGTACAATGGTGCTGGATAAAAATATTTTGTGTATTTTTAAATGAATTGTTGCAATTGTTCCTTATTAAAAGTTGCTGGGAATCCAGTGATACCAGAATGGGGAACCTGAGTATGGAACTAGAGAATTTCAGCCAGAGTTGGATAACATATAACAAAGAGGATCTAAACATAACGAAGTGTACTGTTGGATGCAGGTTAAGCTTTCAGCATGTTGTAGTGGTTGCAGTCATTTCTGGCAGGAACATCAAATTTATTGGTAACCATTTCCCTGATGGAAGGAATGAGGAATATTGCAATCAGTTCCCATGGTTTGAAGGGCATTGATGCAGTAACTTGCTGTGTTTCAGAATATATAAAAATATTGTTGGGGAAACATGTTATTTTAGCCATGCTGCAGCCTGCATATAAAGCTGTCATCCTGTTGTATCTGAGCAAATCTGCTACCTGTATTGCATGCTTCCAGAGAACGCCTACATATATTGCCCTGAGTTCATTTGGGGAATACAGGTGGGATGTAAATAAAGCACAGTAATTCGTCTGTTAATGTATGCCCAGGCTTGCTGCTCCAGGGGACTTTCCCATTCTCTTAGGGAAGAGGAAAACCAGTCTTTACATGCACAGAATGTTAGGTGAAATGAACAGAGAGGGCTATACTGGGAAGTTTCATATGTGTGTCATACTTATTTTTTCTTCCCAGAAGGGATTGTTAAATCATATCATGGGAAAGTTAGCACTGATTTGAAGCTAAGCGTTAAACATCATTGCTACTACAAAAACAAAGTAAGCTCATTTTCACTTCTGTGAAATATAATACAGATAGAATGGGTTGACCATAAGTTTTTGTTCTTCCTTTTACTTGGTGGCACATTACATTTTTATTGATCTAAGAGCAAAACTGAGCACTGAAATGAATAACTGAATTTAAAGAAAATGCAGATACAAGGTGGGGAAAAGGAAGGAAACCATATGAATATAGAAATGTTAGCTCTTTCCCTGTTCTAGATTGAGTCCCTGAGCCTGCAATTTACATTTTTTAAAGCCATCTTGTAATTGCTAATTCTTGCAGCCCACACCATTAGAAAATGTATAGCTATAATGAAGTTGATGCAAAATCAGTGTTAAAGATGACTTAGTACTTACCCCAATCAAAGCCTCAGATGTATGGATGTGACTTACTTGAAACAGTACTTTTCTGTACTCACTGCTTTGTATTACATGATAGGCATGTACAGTATGACTTAAGGACATGCTAATGAAGATGAGGTTTCACTGCAGATAAACATTTATAGAATAAAATGCAACTACTAAAATACGAGATATTCATGTATGCAGATGTTAGGGTTTTGTGGACTTGATGTAGCCACTAGTAAGTTTAAGGCCTGCTATTGATCCTATCTATCCTGATCTATCTATTGATCCTGTTTTGAGAACAAGGATACTATTTATTTCCTTACTTTTCTGCTCTTAATTTTATATCACTTGGTTTCTTTTATTAATAGGGATGCTCTTCTTTTCTAACCATTAACTGCTTTTTCTTTTGCCATTTCCTTCCCTCTTCTCATAAAACTGTAATTATTTGGCCAGTGTGTTGAATCACTGATATATACGGATTCCTATCAGCACTCTTCACAATTAATATCCAGCAGTTTGAGTTAATCTGCACAGCTATCAGAAAGTTGAAAGTATTTCAATTCTGACAGAACAGCATTATAACCGAAAAGTCCCATTAAAATACCTTATGTATGCAAAATCAGAAAGTGAAAGATTATTATATGGTAAATATATATCAAAATATATATGGCAATAATTGATGACAAGGCATGTGGTGTAGTAAGCCTTCAGGTTAGTAGAAATCCATTTTGTAATTCAGAAATGAGAAGATTGATTTTATGCTGAAATGAGGAGAGAGTCTAGTCTTATGACAATGCAGCATTCTTCACAAGAATATGTTTATAGATTGCCAATATTTAATTTTTTCCCACTATATAATATCAAGGGAGAAAAAATTTGGGGTAATTGTGAGGAAGCCAGGATAATTTTAACATTAAAAAAAGATTAATTTTGTGCTTATTCAGCTCTTGCAATTTATTTCTGCACATTAAATGCAGATAGTGTATTTAAAGTCAACTAATCTTATGTTAGGGCAACTCTGAAACCATTAGTAATATGTCTCCAGTCCCCACTTAGGTTTTCCAGAGCATCCCCAGATTGGACAGCTAAAATTCAATAATTATCAGCACTGTGCTTTTACTGCTTTGAATCATTTGAAGTTTGAAAATAGATTGATTAATCATAACACACCTATTTTGAAGATTTAATTATTCAAGATTCTAAAAAGAGCTGGAATATTTTGATCCCATTCTTCCAGTAACAGTCTCTAATTATCAGACATACCCCCTTATGATCTTCAGAGGCCAATGTAATAAAAAGGCAGCTTTGAGGGTTTTCTTTTTTTTAACCCACATTGTTTAAAAGCTCACCCAGGGTATAAGAAATACCAATACTTTTCTTTCTCTAATAGCAATTACTAAGATGACAGGATCCCACTGGTTCTGTGGTTCATTATTTTTCCTTAAAACTAGATACCATCTTAAAATTTACTCCTTGGATTAATCCAGCATTCTTGCAACAGTAGCCTACAGTAGGCTTCAACACTGAATGTATATTTCATAATAACCATAATTATTAGAAAAGGGTTGCAAATTTAAAAACTGTTTAACAGTACAGTATAATCCTGTGAAATCCTACTCAGAAGTAAGTCACATGATATTTACTTTGGCTTACACTCAGGAAAATATTAATAAAGCTGAAGATTGAAAAGAAAGTTGAAGCAAAACACTGTATGAGCGTAAGCATGGAATTTCCTCTGGAAGCAGCATGTGGGAGTCTGAAGCTAATTTTTCCCTTCTTGTAAGAAACTTTCTGACAACTTTCTCAGGTCTGAGATTTAAACTCCAAACTATAGGGTTTGCTTTTTTCCATGGATCGGTCAGTTCCAACTAGCTGAACAAACATAAAGCTGATCCAAACATTTAAGAGGTACCAAAGGTACAATTTCGTATTTTGTCTGAACTGGTTTCCCTACCTCTAATCATAACATTATATTTGATGTTACAATAGTTACCATAACAACAGATTTTACAGCACCAGCACAGAGTTTCCAGGCAGGGTATATAAACCCCTGGTAATGTGGCAATATAAGGTTTATAAAGACAAGCCAAGACAAAAATAATTTTCCAGACCATCTTAGCCTTTTACATCAGTTTGAAATTTGGCTCCAGATTTCTCTCTCATAGTGTTGCCAAAGGTGTTGAAGTGCTGACAATTCAACTTGTGTTCCTTGTAAAAAGTTTCACACTTAGTGGTCTTTAGGCGCAAAACAGAGAACCTTCTTTGATAGCTTTAGGATGATTTTTTTAAAAAAAGGAATGAGTTTGCCATGTACTTAATGCTTAGTGGAAGTATTAGCGATCTCAGGTTCAAAACAGTTGAGGCATTCATAGTAGACTTGATAGCCCAAGTCATGGCCTCAGTCCGTGGTTCAAGATGTGCAAAGCTTCTGTATAAATGTTGAGGTTTTCAATGCTACAATTTGTTGCCTGTAAACTCAACGTTCCTCATATTTTGAAAAGAAAAGAACTGTTTCTTCTGCTCAAAATTCAGGAAGATCTGTAATTAGAATTCTATGTGTGTGAAAGAGAGAGAGAGAGAAAGAAAGAGAGAGAATGAGAAAGAGAGAAAGAATTAATGTAAGAGGTGTATGTTAAGCCTATCCCTGGTACAATTGCCTCACATTGTTGTCACATATTACGTGGAAAACAGGCCCATCAATACCTTTTGCTGTATTTGCTATATCACCCAAAGATAGGGGTGTTTTGTCATTGATGTAAAAATTGAATGATGTAACACAAAGAACACAAAGCCACATAATACACAATAATTATAGTATATGTTTTGTTCTTAAATTGGCATCTTAAAGTTGTAAATTTTCAAGTCCCTCCCAATAGCAGGAAGTTTTTCCATTCTATGGAAATACTTAAGAATATTATTTAAGAATCATTATTTAAGAATAATGAAAGCATCATTTACAAACTTTTAGAACATTGCTAGGATCTATAAATATTTCTGTCAAAAACATTGTTCTATGATATGTTTAAAAAAATTTCCACAGGACCACCAGCCATACCTGCTGAGAGACTCTGAATGTTGAGTGAGATGGCCAATTAAAGCTAATTCTTCTTTATACTTAAACATGCTTAATATTTAATATATATGCAACTTTACATGGTAAAAATACAGTATCAGGCCAAAATTCATATTTCTTTAGTCTGCTGTAAAATAAATATGTTGGTTGAGACATATAAATAATTCTATTAATAAATGAATAGATTCTTTATGAACATGTTCTTAATGGACAAATAAGTTCTTAGACATGTATTGTAGCATATATAATTGGCCCCCGACCTTCGCTTCTTTCGCCACAGCCTAAAGACTTGGTTATTCGAACAGGCTGGCCTGGACTGAGGGGGAGTTGTTTTAATATTTTAAATGTTTGTTAGTGGGTTTTAATGATTATTTGGTCAAATTTGGTTTAATTGCTTTTTAACTTTTGTAATTTGTATGGTTGTTTTTATGTGAGCCGCCCTGAGTCCCTCGGGAGAGAGGGCGGCATATAAGACCAAATAATAAATAAATAAATAATAAATATTCCCAACTTTCTGTCCTGCTCTTGCCCTGTCTTCCTTTTTCCATATTCTAGTTTTTAAGCTGATATTAATTGCATAGCATGAAAGACATCTTTCTACCCTCCTGTGCCCTGCTTGTTTTTATTGTGCATGTTTTTTTAAACTTTACCAATTTTTCTACAATGCTCTCCAGCCCAAAAGGTGTTTTCCCTTTGAATGAGTCATAGTTTAGGTGCACTGAAGCACACTTATTAAATTAGGCCCTCAGTATATGTAAAACATTGGATACAGTCCAACCAAAGTTAAGCACTTTTAAGCCTCATTGACTCTCAATGGGCGATTAAACAGTCTTTCAACAGGAGCCGTTTCTTCAAAGCAATGAGCTTTTTAAATATCTAATCTTAGCTGGATTCTGGCCATTTTTGCACTAAAGCAAGCATTTGAAGGCTTAAGATTTCACTAAGGCTGCAATCTTGTACAGATTTACCTGGAAGCAAACCTTATGGAATAAAAAACATCAAAGCAGTTTGCTCCTAACTGGGTTCTTATCCAGTCCATAGGTGTGTTCATATTCTCATTCAAAAACTTCACAATTGGCCCTTGATAACATTATACTTTTAATTTAAAGCCTAACAGAATTGGGTTCAATATATTATTAATATTGCATTCTAGTCTGCCAAAGACTTTCCAATCTATGACATAAAATGCAAGAGGAAAGTCATCCATTGGCTTGTTTTGCCAATATACAGGTGAAACTCAAAAAATTAGAATATCATGCAAAAGTTCATTTATTTCAGTAATGCAACTTAAAAGGTGCAACTGATATATGAGATAGATTCATTACATGCAAAGCAAGATAGTTCAAGCCGTGATTTGTCATAATTGTGATGATTATGGCTTACAACTCATGAAAATCCCAAATCCACAATCTCAGAAAATTAGAATATTGTGAAAAGGTGCAATATTCTAGGCTCAAAGTGTCCCACTCTAATCAGCTAATTAAGCCATAACACCTGCAAAGGGTTCCTGAGCCTCTAAATGGTCTCTCAGTCTGGTTCAGTAGGAATCACAATCATGGGAAAGACTGCTGACCTGACAGTTGTGCAGAAAACCATCATTGACACTCTCCATAAGGAAGGAAAGCCTCAAAAGGTAATTACAAAAGAAGTTGGAAGTTCCCAAAGTGCTGTATCAAAGCACATTAATAGAAAGTTATGTGGAAGGGAAAAGTGTGGAAGAAAAAGGTGCACAAGCAGCAGGGATGACCGCAGCCTGGAGAGGATTGTCAGGAAAAGGCCATTCAAAAGTGTTGGGGACTTTCACAAGGAGTGGACTGAGGCTGGAGTCAGTGCATCAAGAGCTACCACACACAGACAGATCCTGGACATGGGCTTCAAATGTTGTATTCCTCTTGTCAAGTCACTCCTGAACAACAAACGTCAGAAGCATCTTACCTGGTCTGTTGCTCAGTGGTCCAAAGTCCTCTTTTCTGAAGAGAGCAACTTTTGCATCTCATTTGGAAACCAAGGACTCAGAGTCTGGAGGAAGAATGGAGAGGCTGCAAGATGCTTGAAGTCCAGTGTGAAGTTTCCACAGTCTGAGTTGATTTGGGGAGCCATGTCATCTGCTGGTGTTGGTCCACTGTGCTTTGTTAAGTCCAGGGTCAACGCAGCCGTCTACCAGGAGATTTTGGAGCACTTCATGCTTCCTTCTGCAGACAAGGTTTATGGGGATGCTGACTTCATTTTCCAGCAGGACTTGGCACCTGCCCACACTGCCAAAAGTACCAAAACCTGGTTCAATGACCGTGGGATTACTGTGCTTGATTGGCCAGCAAACTCGCCTGACCTGAACCCCATAGATAGTCTATGGGGCATTGCCAAGAGAAAGATGAGAGACATGGAACTGAACAATGCAGAAGAGCTGAAGGTCGCTATTGAAGCATCCTGGTCTTCCATAACACCTCAGCAGCACCACAGGCTGATAGCTTCCATGCCACGCCACATTGAGGCAGTAATTGCTGCAAAAGGGGCCCAAACCAAGTACTGAGTACATATGCATGCTTATACTTTTCAGAGGTCCGATATTGTTCTATGTACAATCCTTGTTTTATTGATTGCATGTAATATTCTAATTTTCTGAGATTGTGGATTTGGGGTTTTCATGAGCTGTAAGCCATAATTATCACAATTATGACAAATCACGGCTTGAACTATCTTGCTTTGCATGTAATGAGTCTATCTCATATATTAGTTTCATCTTTTAAGTTGCAGTACTGAAATAAATGAACTTTTGCATGATATTCTAATTTTTCGAGTTTCACCTATAGAAGAGAAACTACTTGTTGGGTAAGATTTTCTGCATCTGTCCATCTCAGTAATCCAGAATGATGCCAAGTGTATTGTAGAGCTCCAGATGAATGCTATATTTCCACACACTATTCACCTCTAGAAAAATACTTCTGATAAAGGAATCTGAGCAGATGGTTAATTCATCTAGCTTAATTTTTTTTTGCATTGACTAGTAGTTATTCTCTAGCATTTCAGACAAATATCTTTCTCAATCAAACTGGGATATGCAAGAGATTGTTTTTATATTTATTTATTATTAAATTTAAATTAAATTTATATCCTGCCTCACTTCCCCCAATGGCGAATTCATATTCCAAGCCTGCTATTCAGCTACCAATTTTCTGATCTTAACCTACACCCAAATGGCACTTCTTACAATATACTGTTTTCCAACTGCTTTCCAATTTTATATGTAGTCATACTTCTTCCAAAGCCAAGGACTCTCTCTCCCGCTCACCCCCATCTCCTTACATAATTTGAAATTGAGCAGTGCTTTTCATTTTTGGAACATTTACAACATCTTCTCCTAGTTAAGATAGCTGTTTGACTAATCATGATCAGAGGCCCTAGAGATTGAAAATGTGCTTCGAATAATAAAAGTGAGAAAGGTTGGGGTAAAAAAAAATATAAATGTTCTTTTTCTGTCTCTCTTCTCTCTCTGCTTTTGTTGTTTTCTAATAAAAATCCAACCTTTTGAGATTATGCCAAAATCTTGAAAACCAGTACATAACTAGCCATTTTTAAAACGGAAACATTCCTTCAGGTTTGCAGGAATTCATTTGTGTTTCACTAAATTCATTACTAACTTTCCTACAAAAATACATGCACTTAAAATCAAATAAGCCAAACTCAAGAATTTTGCACATAAGATCTATCCTTGGCTAGCTCTACTTTCCACATTTCACTAAAATGCATATGTATGTATGTTTGATGGAAAGTCATTTTACTGTTATTATCCATTCACAACAGTTGCTAATTAGTGCTGATTGCCCAGAAAACCACCAAAAGATTCACATCTATCTTTTGCCCTGTCCTGACCTAAGTCAATATAAATGTTACCATTTATCAAAAAACAGTTTAATACTATCTGCATTTGCTTACTGTCATCCCTGCTTAACTCTTCCTTGTTCATCATGATAAATTAAAAGCAAAGTATATTAAGGCATAGAGCAATGTGTGGTCCAAGTACAAACTCCATTTTTGGAGCTTACTCTTAAATCTTAAATTGTCCTTAAATCTAGAGATAATCAAAGCCGGAAAGGTGAGAACAAAATAACCAAAACAATAGCAATATTCCCAGCCTATAAACATTGATCAGGCCTGTATTGTAGTATGAATTATGTACAAACGAACATATTAATTCATGAAATTAATTACTGTGCCAGTAAGCATTACCTATAAAATGACCACCTGCATACTTACAACAGCACTGATGTTCCATATTAATTATATTTACAGCTGCTGCAGAAGAAATTGATTATAGTAGTTGAAAGTAGATTTTTCAACTCCCAGCCCCCTTCTAATAATTATATAAGTGGGAAAGTCATACCCATGAAAATACAACAGAGGACAGCAAAGAGCAGAAGATGGCTTTCACAGAGTTAATGGAACCCCTAATGATAAACTTCTGTCCACTGTAATAACTTTAGAACAGAAAATTAAAGAAAGTACAAAGGAATTGTTGCCACAAACAGTTCGTATGAAATGCTAATATGGAAAGAGTTAAGTTCAAATGTTAGTACAGAAAGTTGCATTTGTTCATTATTCCACTGCCCTTTCCCATATAATTTTAATCTTGCAGAAATGAAAACTGCTTTGAAAAATGCTTGTGAAAATTTATGAGTGAAATGCAGCAGGAAATATATAACATACACACAAACAAACATATGAGGATTTTTGGCATCTTGAGAGATATAACCACATCCTGTGTCTACATCGTCTTCTGGACTGGATCTTGTAATCCATTCCAATTAATTCCTACTCCAAAAATATGAATTGAATAGTGAAACAGTGCCTTAACTTTAAAAAATAGTCATCTGTCTCAAAGACAGGTGGCTTTTTTATCCCATCTTTCCAAACAGTCAACTGTTGGCGCTATCTTTCTAGAGGAGCATTCAGAGATCAAACCACAATAGCCACCTACACTGCATGGGGAGAAAGCAAGCAATAGGAGAGAAAAGTTAAAGCAATCTGGGGAGTGTATGGTCAAATGTCCCAAAGGTGCTTTTCAAAAGGCAACTAGGCCTTCTTGGCTTTTTTTCCTTGAAAATGTTTTATTTCTTATCCAAGAAGCTTCTTCCATTCTGACTGAAAGATGGGGAATGGAAGGATTTATATTATTTGCAGTCATCTGGCCATTGGCACTCTGAAGGTCTATCCTTAGCTCTCTGAGAGTAGTTGAGGCCACTTAGGGCTTTATCTGTACCCTCAGGGTCACCTGAATCAGAGTGCAAATGCATGTGAAACCTTTGGGTGTGCTGTATGGTCGAATGAGAACGATGAAAAATGAGTCAGCTTGATTTGTATTTGTTAATCTGTTCCCAAGAAAATAATACTTCTGCATGGAATGTTTCGAGATGAGGGTCTGTGAGACAATAAGGTATGATCGACTGATTGATAGATAAATGCATGTATTCTAAATGAAAGTAAACATTAATTTCTGTCGCGATTTTGCTATCTATATGAAGGGTGCTGAGTTTTCCCAATACACTTTAGAAGCCATAACTTAACACCTCTCACGTTGTGTGAATAAGGATTTTTCTCCTCTTTTGTAACATTAGAAGGCTACAAGTTATTTTAAAAAGTTCCTGAATGTATGGGAATCCTTGCTGCATTTGGGAAACAGGAAATACCTCAGAGGTCAAATTATGCAAGTGACTGCTTTGTTAGGCTGGCTTGTTAAAATTCCCATCATACTAAGCTCTTTACCATCAGCAGCAGCTCTTAGGTAAATCCTTCTTTCATTGGAAAGATTGCAAAAATGACAGGGAGAGGGAGGAGGGCAGGAAAAAAAAAAAGCCCATGTTGTGTGTGCCAAAATACATGAGGGGAGAAGCCTCCTGAAAACCATTGAACATAATCAGGTTACCCAACCTGAGCAAACATTATTCATGGAGCACGGGAAGACCTGAAACACATGTGGAGCAAACAGGAAAGAATTTGGTGGAAAAGGTGGGAAGCAGTTTTAATATTTTTAGGGTATCATTTCAGAGAAGGAGAAAATCAATTTTCACAAAAAAGAGTAGTGTTTATAATAAGGACCTCTCTCACTTGCACTCTCTCTTTTTCCTCTATTCAGTGGAAGGAAGGTTGTTTGAGGACATCAAGGAGTGGGCAGTTACAGTGGCCAGGCTCTGAACTACATCTATCATGTTACCAGGGAGCGCTTTTGATGATGGAAGTAGTTGTAATACTCAGGGCTTTTCACTTTGATGGGTAAAAGATTCCAGATGCTGCTGCAATAGTACTTTCATTTCTGCTTCCCAGAATTGGAATCTCTGCCAAAAGCTATGTGGGTTTAGATTTGCAAGCAAGAAGTACAATAACAATTTTGTTTTGTTTTGGTCTCTTGATGTTCGCTGTCCTCAAGATTTCCTTGAAGACATTTTATTATCTGAAGTCAAGAACAAATTGGTAATTCCTCAGTCTTTTGTGTAGCCAACTAGGCAGACAGTTTTGAAGACTGGTGATGGGGGAGGTCCTTCATTTAACTGGGGAGCTGGAAGTTACCTTTACATGCTCAGCAGGGGGAAATACATACTCTGCCTAATGATTGAGCTGGCCAAAGATGGTAAAGTCTGAAATCTTAAATAAAGAGTTAAACGGGAATTTAAAACAATATATGTTTGCTTTCAAAGCTTTGGTTGTGCTTAATACATGTTTGTAATCATGCATGAATACATATATTTTTATATATTTAACAGGAAATTCTCAAATAGTCTCCCACAATCTGTTGGTCTCCTGGTGTGCTAAATTAATTTTTCATAATTCTCAACACTATGGTTCTTGGCCATATGGACTAAGAAATCTGGGAGTCTGACGCAGCAAAGGAACTGCCTACATTTTGGCTAGAGATTTCTTCATCAAAATTGTGATGAAAGAAGAAAGAAAGCAATAGTTTAAAGGAAGAAAAGCTAATAATGACTTTGCATTGCTTCAACTGTAGGCAAGGGAGAAGACACTGGCAACACCAAGAGGACATGGCCAGGAATATCCATGGGAAGTGGTCGGTCAGTAGTGTCCAAATGGTGGATGTGACCAGGCAATTGAGGCCCAGTCCCTTTTGAAATGTGTTATATATGTGTATAAAAGAGGCAAGGCTTTAATCCCCTGGCTGTGCCTGTCCTTTTAAGCTCTCCCTCCACCCACTCTGGATGCCCCTGGGCATGGCTTTAAAAAGAAATGCTTACATTTCTGGAGCATTATTATGTCATGGTTAAGGGAACATGAAGATGAGCCTTTAGAATGAGCGAGCCCTGATGTAATATTTAATCCTACTTTAGCATTATATGGCCTCAGCACACTTCTGTTCCTCCTGGCTGTGCTGGAGGAGGAATTCATAGAAGTTAATTCAAATATCACTACTGTGGTTTAGTAACATGTCCAAAGGGGACCAACAAATTGTTGTCCTGCTAGTAAATAGTCTGGATTGCTTGTACAGCACTTAACTTTTGTAATTCAAGCTATTATCTGCATTCCTTCAGAATGCTGGATTAAAAACCAAGCAGTCTGGGTTTATACAGTATGCTAAAGTACAACACATGCACACCCATAACTAGAATCCTTAGGACTTTAATAAGGCTGGACAGAATTAGAAATCAAACTGGCATGTATGTGGATGTTCCCTAATTTTATTTCTATAATAGCTAACTTATGGGATAATTTGAGCTAGGAGAGAATGACTGGCACATAATCAATCACTGTGGTTGGAGAAAAACCATAAAAATAGAGAATCGCTTATATATATAAGCAAGGTTTCATCCCATTTTATCTTTACTTTGTAAGAGCTTCCATCAGCCATTGTATTTTATAAAAGGAATTGCTAAATGGAACAGCTCATGCAGGCCATAGTGTTAAACTTCCAGCCCCTCCACTTTTGAGTGTTCCTGTAGAAAAGAGGAGGGGCTTTATTGCAACATTTTTGTCCCTTCCCAGAATATGTCACTGTCTAATTTGTATTTTCTGATTCTTGTAAAGAATAATTTGTCAATTAGCAGTAAGTCCACTGATCATACTTGTTTCTTTTCATTCACATGCCTCCTTTCCAGAGCTTTCCAAGAAATGATAAGCCTCTGTGTCACCCTTCCCCAATCTTTTGGTCCCTCAATCTGTAGATCTTTCACTCCCATAATTCCTATCCATCATGACCAAAGTTGAGTGCATCTAGATTGCAGCAGATGGAATGGTTATCAGTCTTGGTGGTTAAAATGAAGTATTACTGATGGGGTTCAAGGTTGACTCAGCCTTCCATCCTTCTGTAGCGAATAAAATGAGACCCTGATTGTTGAGGGCAACATGCAAAACATTGTAAAACACCCAGAGAGTGCTGTAAAGCACTACGGGGTAGTATATAAGCAATAGTATTGCTAAATGCTACTGCTATCAGATAATTTGTACAGAGCACTCTTGGTCAGTACATGGGAACTAATACTAATAAAAAGTCTTCATCCTTCATAGGAGTCTGGATTTGTGCAGCAGCTATAACACAGCCTTCCTAAGACTTTTGGAGCAGCTAATGCTATCGAAGACAACCATTCACGGTTGGATCACAGTAAACCCCATTCCTGCCACTAAATCTTTGAGTGGAACAGCCGAGTCAACTGTTATCATATAAACACAACCAGCAATATAGTACCTATAATACTGGGACTTCCCTGGACAGTGTAGTTTTGCTTGTGACCATTTCCTACTTGGATTTGCTCCTATGAAGTGTTGAAAGAAATATCCTTCTGGGTTCAGTTCCAAGTGGGGAAAAAGACACTGGAAACATGGAGGATGCTTGGAAAGTTTAATGGTGAACAGGACCACATGGTCTGGAGCTCCAGAGAAAGATGATCACATGCTTGAAGGAGAAGATCAAGAAAAAAGGCCTGAGGTGCTGAGAGTGCCTGGGTTTTATGACCTCTGCTGAGATTTGAATTGGAGCTTGTATTCTAATTGGTTGTCAGACTCCCATGAGGGGCAACTCTGTAGGCTGTCCTGAGTTCCAGGCTTGGTTGACCCTTGCTGGATGATTTATGCCCTTAAAAGGGCTTTTGGCAATTGCTATAGCTTTTACCTGGAGATCTTCCTTATGTAAAGTATTCTGGCCCAGGCCTTAATGGCCCACCCATTAACAAAGGTGGGGGTGAGATTCTGCTTCTGGGTTTCTACTCTTTTTAGAGGAAATATTCTGCCTTTTTAAATATTTACTAGAATATTTCATTTTTCTAGGAGCGGGGTGGGTGCTAACTTCCTACATAAGAAAAGAGCTTCCTCCATTGTCACTGTTAAAACGACACTACCCTTACTTTTATTACTAGTTACAATAAAGAGATTCATGTTCAAGCCTCTTGGGGCAACATCTGACGCTCCTGATACTTTTGTCAAGGGACAAATTGCCCTCTTCACTCCAGCATCATGGAATAAATGAGTTGCCAGCACTAATGAATCAGCAAAATCATTAAGATTTTCCAGATGGAGAATCATGTTGTGAACATGTGGTGTTTTTGGACCAATACTGACTGTTACGATGTGTTTAGCTCCTCTGCTTTTCCCTGCTTTGTGAACTTTTAAAATTAATTGCCAGAAAGTTACAGATGTTAGGCAGAGCAGACTAGAAATGAGACGGTTTTCCTGAACAAAACTGTCTGGCATGAATATCACCAGGGAAAAATAACTAAATGTCATCAGGAAACCTTTTATATTATAAAAATCGCATTAAGGTTGCAATTCCATTCTTCTTGTTGACTGTGCAGCTTTATTCATATTCAAGTGAATGTCAGTGGAACAATCTTCAGGCCTCTCTGCTCAATGCCAAGAGATTTGAAAAGTGGTGATTTGAACTTTTAGAGCTCTCATACGCTCTGAAAGAAGACTCAAAAGTTAATACAACCGAAAGGATACCATACTGCAATGCATAGTGACCAGCACTGAAAACAGGTATCAGAAGAAGGCAAGAATGAATATCCGTTGTTTGGCTAGCCAAATATCTGATACAAGAAAAGTTAGACTCAAGGCAAGCTGGATTCCTGGGGACTGAATAGACGTGCCCAAAGCAATCTTTTTAGTATAGTACGAAGTTGTTTTCTTCTGGAACATTTTGACTTTCCAGCCCTGGAGTTCTCCCTGTGCCCAGCAATCAGTTTTGTTATTTGAGTATGCACAAACCAAAATGCTATAGGGAAGGCAGTTTCATGAAGCCTTGGATTTACACTGCTGCAAAGAAATGTTGAGGTAGGCTTTTAGGATTCTAATCTTAATCACGTTAGAGCAGCTATTCCACAATCCTTTAAAAAAGGAAGCTGGAGTAAATATGAAGCATGTGTCTATACTGAACTGGGTGGTAGCATTTTAATGTCTTAAACTGGAGTTTACTTTTCCTTATTTTTGACCCAGAATGGCTGTAGTTGATATCATTTACCAAATACTGATTTAAAAAAAAAGAATACTTGACATTTTTATTCACTACATGTTAAATTATCTCTGATAAATTAAAGTCCGTGTATCTTGTACTGGATTTTGATAGTGTACTTCCACATATATATGATCAAGAATATTTTGCTGCTTCTTCACAACAATCTTTAAGAAAGGCCTTGATGCAGCTAAAGAAACTAGCTCCCTACCTTTGCACCTGAGGGGATTTAATTTGCATGTCTGGTTCCTGCAGACCAGTTAAGACTGTGTGCTGCTACATACTTTAACCCCATCTTCTTCTCCATTCCTTGATTTTCTTGCTTGATGGAGAGTATTTGGAAATTTAAAAACTAGCACATCTTGCAAAGCTTTCATTGGCCCAATAAAATTAAAGTGTATTTTGATTTATTTATTTGGTAGTTGAAATAGCTAGGCTTGTTTTGATCTGTATGTGATGGTATTCCTTGCCTCCTGGTGAGATAGGTGGCATATAAATTGATTGAATGAATAAATAAATATGGAATGTCCCATAGCTTGATTGGGACTTCAAGCATCATTAGCATGCCTGCCATGCTTCAGCAATTAAAGCAGCCAATCTTAATCTGGTGTCCTTCAAAATGGGACTGATTACAACTCTCAGAAACCTAATTAACTGACTAGAAAATCTATGAGTTGTAGTCCACTATATGAAAAGGCACCCAGGTATAAAATGATGAAACTAGCAATGTGGAGTAGGGAGTTGCAGAATGTCCATAGATTCAGTTTGCAAGCAATAAAAGAAGGAAAAGTGTTGCGCAGGTTCAGCTAACTCCAAAATTATATATCCAGAAACGTGTACATTAATGGATAGGAAAAACCAGTATCCTATTGCAAATTACTTGTTTTTTAACTTCTCCGCTTTTAATTCCGCACCCCAATTAGCAATATTGCTAATTATCACCTTTTTCAGGAGTGCTTAAAAACCAAAAAACCAAAAACCATAAAAGCGGGTCCTTGTGCAACCCTTTCAATAGCTCGCGTTCCCCCCCCACTACGCGCTTCGCCTTAAGGAGGTTACGAGAAGCGGCGCCATCCTTTTCCTGCTATGCTCCAGTCCGGAGATTACCAGCAGCCGACGCGTTCCGAATAAGAGTAGCCTCTGAGGGTTGGTTTCTGATGTCGCGCGAAGCATGATAAGAATGCCATTGACGTCAGCAGACGCATCAGCAGGGCGAGCGGCACCCCTGCGCTTCAAACCACACCAGGCAATTGCAGCGCTTTGAAAATTAAAAGCCGCTGCTCTCGGAAGGGAGGAAAGGGGGGCGGAGGGGAGGAACGCGCCGGCTCCTGAGCTCGCCAATTGCTGCTGCTGCATTTCCTGTAAATAAAAAGAAGAAAGAAAGAAAAAATCTGCAGTGTGTGAATGAAAGAAGTTATCATTAACCCCAAATGGTCACTGGGGACAGGGTTTTTTTTTCTTTAGCTTTTTCTGTTTGTTTTCTTGGAACACAAATGATACCACCCGTGTGGGTTATTGGCCCGGGACTGAGTTGGCAACCAGACAAATCCCAGTTTTGAATGGCCTTGAAGGGTGACGGTGACTGAACGGGAAATGTTCCGAAGGCAGACATAAGTATTGGAAGCTGTCTAATCAAAAGAGTATTATAACCCAGGATTAACGGCTTGTGTTTTGCAAGAAGCCGCGTTGCTGACATATAAAATACCCAGAATCTGGAGTCTGATATGAGCGGGGTGTGTGTGTGTGTGTGTGTGCAATTTATGACATTTCCAAGGAATAGAAAATTGTACAGTTTTTTGATTCATTATTTTTCTTACCTTGTCAAAACAGTCTTGTGAGGTAGGTTGAGACAGCAGTGCTGATAAATCTTAAACCACTGAAGGAAGTATGATGGACAGACACTATTTCTCAGCCAATTTTTCTCAGCCTATTTCTAAGAGTAGTGAGAACAAAATGCATCAGTCTACCATGTATGTTGCTTAAAATTCCTACAAGAAAAACCCATCACAACAAGGGTGATAACTGTAACCTATGTGTAGTTAATGCATCATTCCCTAAGGAACTACAGCCTGTAGCTGTGAAGCATGATAGTTGGTGTACCTATAGAACTGCCAAGAAAGAAGAGAAAAAGAGAAAACAGCTAATCTTACTATGTGAGGTTAGTCTTCTTGATGTTCAGCCATAACGTTCAGCTATAGCCAAGTTACCAACATCTGGAAGACAAGTCCTAACTGACCTATGCTTGTTTATGTAGGCATGCTTGCACCTAGACTAAGCACAGAAAGATGCAACATTGTGTTAGAAAATATTCTGGAAAAGCTAGCAGTTGAAACAAGAATTTTCGTTCTAGTATTAAAGTATGGAGCTGGACAATTCTAGTTTGTCCTGTTGAAAGAAATATCCTTCTGGGTTCAGTTCCAAGTGGGTAAAAAGACACTGGAAACATGGAGGCTGCTTGGAAAGTTTTAATGGTGAACAGGACCACATGGTCTGGAGCTCCAGAGAAAGATGATCACATGCTTGAAGGAGAAGAAGAAAAGGCTGAGGTGCTGAGAGTATCTGGGTTTTATAACCTTTGTTGGGATTTGAATTGAAGCTTGTTTCTAATTGGTTGTCAGACTCCCATGAGGGGCAACTCTGTAGGCTGTCCTGAGTTCCAAGCTTGGTTGACCCTTGCTGGATGATCTATGCCCTTAAAAGGGCTTTTGGCAATTGCTATAGCTTTACCTGGAGACCTTTCTTATGTAAAGTATTCTGGCTCAGGCCTTAATGGCCCACCCATTAACAAAGGTGGGGGTGAGATTCTGCTTCTGGGGTTCTACTCTTTTTAGAAGAAATATTCTGCCTTTTAAATATCTACCAGAATACTTCATTTTTCTAGGAGAGTTGGGTGCCAACTTCCTACAATCCCTCATTTTTTTTTTTTTCAAAACACGTGAGAGTTTTGACAAAAGATTAAAAGGTGATCAGATCAGGGAGACTTGATGGGTGCTTTTAATTTTTTTCTGATGCAAAGGAAAGGCATTGGAGAAAAAAAAAGCAACAGAAAAGGATTCCTTCAGTGGCTCCCAAAAGCTTTCAAAGTCTGGGAAAACTCCTGGTTTTTTTTTTTTCAAAACAGTATCCAATTTTTTTCATGCCAATTAATTTTCAGGTGTTTTGATGTACTTTTGTGAGCTTACAGTCAGGTTATAAGCACAAGCCTCTACATTCTTCACAGCCTTTAAATTACAGGCTGCCCATTTCCAAGGTTATGGTTACTACCTGCCTAGCTCTTAGTTTCCAGGGTTTGTGAGGCCAAATTGAGATTAGCCAGTGTGCAATCCAGGCTATTTAGTATTTTTAAAGTTACACACAATGAGCCCTGGGACTTGTACTCATGAGGCCCCAGTGCAACATATCTTGCTTTACTGGACAACTGGGCAGCATCATTTGTGAGTCACAGTCAGGACTTGGGGTTTGGAGATCTCTTTTCTGCTATCTCTTCAGAAATTGCCTGAGGGAGGGGTGCCCCCTCCCCATGGAATTAGAAAGGAGTTTTGCTTGGGCCTTAGTGCCTCAGAGCAGCAAAATAAAACCAAAAAACAAAAAAACATTTTCTTTTTAAAAAGAAGCAAGGGACAGCTTTGTGTGGAAGCAGGTGAAAAAGATAACCTATCTAATTCTAAATGGGTGTCTCTGTGTATGTGCCTGTGTATGCAGCTAGGTTTACAATACAGATAATACAAACATGCTGGACAATTTCCTCCCACCAGACAGAAGTATAAGGTGTTCAGAACTTGCTGGGCCAGCTACTCTCAAATACAATCATGGGTACATCAAATTGGTTACAATATAAATGATACAAGAAAGAAAACATTACAATGGGTTTCACATTACAATGAATTTTCAGTTACAATGAATTTCCACCCTCCCCCCATAGTCTTTCTAACTGTCTTCTGGGGATTGAAAAGAGTTTTTTAGTCTTTTACTGGTCCATCTCAGGATCCTTTCCTTCATGTCTCTGGATGGCATAGGCTTGGCCTGGTGGTATGGGTGGTCAGTCAGGCTTGGGAAGGTCTGCCCCACTCTGGTTTGTTGTAATGACCTTCAGTGGAGGCTGGATCCAAACCCAGTTACTGGTTCCAATGGATAGAATGTCTCTAGGGAGTAGCATCTGCTTCCACATGTGGCAGGGCTGAAAGACAAAGAACAAGGGGTCCCTTCCCCTTTTGCTGGTAATTCTACCAGGAAAGGCATTATAAAAGGATTAGAGGGGGTTTGGAGATGGCTTGCAGGTATGGTTTCAGGAGAAAGAAAAAATAACACATCAGTATTGCAGTTACTAAACAGATAAATCAGTTTCAAACAAAGTGGAGACACAGCAGATGAGAAAGGAAAAAACTGGATTCAAATGCTTCAGGAAAAGGATGAACAGGTAAAATCATTTAAACACATAGTAAATGCAAGGATGAAACTTTTCTTGTAATGAACTTAGAACATTCGTTAATAACCTAGGGTTTTTCTTAAAAGCACAGAGAGGAGAGAAAATTTAACTGTTCCTCATCCAGTCTGATTGGCCAGATCAGACTGGAGAAGACAATCTCTCGGTGTTTTTAATTCTTACAATTTAAAATTAATATCCGAATGGATCAGAGACACTTAACAGTTGCAACAGTTACCTCTAGGACACACAAAGTCTTAGACACACACACGTGCGCGCGCACACATACCCACACAACAAAGACACAGAGGAAACAAAACTCTGAGGTTTACACACACACACTGATCATTCCCACAATAATCTCTCAGTTAAATTGGGGAAGGCATAAATCTTAAGGAACAAACCAAGTGGTAGCATAGAAGATAGAGAAAGAGACACAGAAAGAAGAAAGAATTTTTTAAAAAATCCCATGTGATCCTGTTTTTATATTTTGCCCTTTTTAAGTACCTTTATTTAGCACATTGGTCTTCCTGTATCCCTCAGCAAAGCCCATTCCCTATCTATACATTTTGGTTTTTTCTTGCTCATGCCAGCTAGGGGTCGCATCTGCCGCTCATCCCAAGCCTCCAATAGCTCTCACGGGGGGTTCATTCCATTCGGACCCTGAACTAACGTTCCATGTTTCCCCGTCCGATGTGGGGTTTCACACTTTGGCTTAGTCGGGTCAGCGACCAGTTTCAGACACAGAAC